>JANAVB010030541.1:0-48602 GCA_029216955.1 Iris pallida
CTGGTGACTTCAGAGATTTGTCAAATCGCGTCTCCTTCTGCTTAGCTTTGTCGGTAGTTGAAGACATAGATGGACCAGCTTCTGAACTTGTGGGGGCAGCAGGAGCTTGATAAGGCATTACGTCCTCTTGTGCGGGGTCATAAGTCCGCAGGAAAGTCTTGCCGAGTCGTGTCTCACCAGATAGGACTTCATAAATTGGAGAAGACACCATATGGCATGGCTTATATTTCTTATCCCCCTTTGCTTTGGAAGACACTACCCCCTGCTTCATTTCTTGCACAAGGTCGGGATGGACCCACATAATCTCGCCATGCTCTGTCGTGAGTGGCACTAGAGTTGATATTGAATCACGAGCTGGCGGCAGGTTGGCGACTTCCACTATTTCCTTAGGAATTGGAACTACGTCGTCTGGAACTTCTGTGGAAGGAAAATCACCAAATTAAAGAGAGATCATGTTAGAAGACACGACCTTGTCTTTAGCTTCGAGGTTGATAACTTGGCTGTCGATGAGCTGTTGTATCTTTCTCTTCAAGATGATGCAATCCTTGGTAGAATGGTGTACGTACTGATGATAGAGACAGTACTGTCGCTGAGTCGGCTTGCTCTTCAGGATGTCATGGTGGGGGCAAGACCAGTTTATTACCCTTCATTAACATGTTAAAAACGGTAATAACGTCATCCTCCTCAAAGGAGAAAGTCTTATTGGGTCTGTCAGGAGCACTATGAGAATTGGGAGCTCCCTTGGAAGTGTCAAACCTCAAGACTTTTTTCCTTTATCCCCACGGATAGGGATAGTTTGGGGGTGCTTACCTTTGTCTTCAGATTTGGGGGTCTTCAACCCCAGTAGTTACAGATTAGGAATGTCATTTTCAGCTGCATCAGTGGCCCCGATGAAAGCGGGCCATGTATCATACTTATGAATACCCGGACAGAACTTCGCTGTAGGAAGAAAGTTATGCCGACAAGTATCCATAAGCTCCGAGTCTGGTATACCGAAGGGCATCTTCAAGGCTAGTCGCCTGAAGCGTTCGATAAAAGAAATAACAGTCTCACTTTTCCTCTGCTTGGTCTCGATGAGGGTAGACATACTAACATGCATGCCACTCTCGTAAAACCTATTGAGTTAATGCAACCGTCAGGCAGACTGCAGAACCATTCAAATTCTACTCCCTGTAAGGTGTTGATAAATAGTTTTGACAAGAACACATCGTCTCTTGGTAAGTGCAGCGTCTGTGTGTTGAAGTATGTCATGTGTAGGCAAGGAAAAGTCATTCCATCAAAGAATTTAGCGTCAATAGCTTGTAGTTAGGAGGATAAGTGGCCTTCTCCATTCAGGAGGATAAGGTTGAGATATCCCCATCTTCTGAAGCTCGTCTTTGTATGAAATGGTATCGAAACAGGCAATAAGAGAAACAATTGCATCATGCTGATTGAGCAGATGTTGAGAAATGGTTGCTATACGGTTGTCAAGTGCTGTCGGTGAAGGACTACCCCCAGCATTTACGGGATTTGTAGGAGGTGCAACGGAATGGTACTCCCTTTATAGCGTAGGAAGGTTGTTGCTACGAATCAGACTAGCGTGTGCTGAGATATTTGGTTGAAGTGGGGGAACAAACCTAGCAGTTTGGACAGCCATGATGCTGGTAAGCATGTCAGTGATCTTGGCGAATGCCATTTCAAGATTCTCCAGCCGCTTGTTGGTTTGATCACTGGCTTCTTCAGGACTCTCTCCATCCGTCATGTACGCAGATAGCATGCGGGGATGAATTACAAAACCCATAAATTTTCTACTATATTTTTTTCCTTTAAATAAATTGGTACTGATTTAAAATTTTGTATTTTACGTCGCGTAGTCATATTGTACATCACGCACGAAATTTTATTTTTTAAAATTGCTCGACGACTGCGAATATGTGCGAGCGTACATACTTTTAGAAAAACATTTTTTTTCTATTTTTATAGTTTCAAGATAATATATATTAATTATTTTTAGCTATCAAAGTTTCTAAATTTATGAGTTTATTTATGAAAAATCTTTTAGACATTTATAATAATAAATAATATTCTTATAAAAAAAAGGTACACTAGAAAAGTGTATATTTTTAATATTATTTGTGCATACATATATATTTCATAATTAATTATTAGTTTATTTTTAAATAATAAGGTAATTTTTGAAATTATTAATAGTACTTTTGGAAAACATATTTTAAAATTAAAATTATTGTGACAATTTAAATCTTAATTTGAATTTTGGATTTATTTAAATTGATATCTATATTTGGGATTTGAACTATCTTATTTTTAAACTAAAGAATGTAAATTAATTAGATTTAAATTGGATTTTGATTTGGATTTGGATTTATTGAATTAATTTAATTAATAGATTGAATTATCTAATTGGGTTCGAAATATTTCTAGTTCTTATCCAATTGGGAATTCCCACGTCCTATAAATAGGCAGGTACTCATCCAAATTTCTATTATTCCACAAATATTTTCTCCATAAATCTACGTGCATCGTGTCTGTTTCCATCCAAATTCTTATTTCATATATTTTTACATATACATTAAATCCTCTCCCCCGTATCGACAATCCCGACACGGCAAAAATGCTATCCCTAACCCGATTCTAACTCTACCATCTGCCCAGCCGAGACCTCCGTCTACACCTTCTCCATAACCACCTGCCACCATACTCCCGGCCACCTACCGGCCACACCCGTCTCAACCAAACCACCAAAACACTCACCCGCTACCATCAGCAGCCGAGCCACCCGATAACCGACCACCATCACCCTGCCAAACGCCAGGTACCCTATCGTTCCCGTCGGCCGTTCGTTACGAGTCCAGACCCCAAATCACCCCCACAACCCTAGCAAAACCTATCCTCCCCACGCAACCGACAAAACCCGTCGGCCACGACCGCGACCACCCCTATATCGAAAACCAACCTCGACCACCACCATCCCAAATGAGCAAAAGAGAAAACCTCACCTGTCCGTGGTCGACCCAGACCACCACCGTGCTTCCACAGCCTCGACCAACACCGTTTTCCTCGCCAAATCCCGTCGCCTACTCCGCAGTCCGCTCCCCGACGTCGCGCACCCGGCGCTAGAGCCCTGACGAGCATAGCTCCTCTGCACGCTCTTCCTTCCAGTTGTGCCGAACCCCCGCCTGGCCCCCTTCTCCGGTCTTCCTCCGCCCTTGTCCGGGCCATCGTATGTGCACCGCCACCGCCACCACCTCTGCGTGGCCGTGTGCTACAGTGTCATGCCGTCACCCCAAGACAGCGCTGCCGTTTCCCCACCTCGGTACCACTCCCTTTATCCGCCGGCACAGTGCTCACCAAAACCCCCTTCTTCCCTTTTCCTCTCCGAACCGCCGTGCCTTCAGATGCGCCGCCGCCGGCCGACTTCCCGACTCCCTCTGCCTCTCCACTGTCCTCTCCGTTCATCCCTCAGTTGTTCCGCTCCCTCCGCTCTCATTTCTCCCTGTCATTTCTCCTCTCTTATTTCCTCTCCTCAATTTACTTTTCATTATTCTCACTCCTCCCTCTCTCACTTATTCCTTTCTTATCTCTCACGAGAACCGAGGGACAGAGAATAGTAGTATATTTGATTCTCTCTTACTTATTAATTTTAGGTGTTCATGTCATTTTTCTCACCTCTAGAGAACAGCAGCTTTATAAGCGGTTGTATCCATTACTAATTTTTTTGTTAATATTATAAATATTAGTAGCAGAAGTCATTGCTAATTACTACCGACTTATGTTATAGCTTACAGCCTTACAAATTATTATTATTATTATTATTATTATTATTATTATTTTTATTATTATTATTATTATGTTTTGTTAAATAAATATATATTAATATTTCTAAATTAATTTGGTCACAAAATATTTTATTAGGCTACTCCTACCTTATTTTTCTTAATTGGGTTATAAGTCCTAAAATAGTATTATATTATTTTGTAGCAGTTATGGCCTTAGAAGTTTAAAACTTATATTTGATATACTTATTATTTTTGCCTAACTTGTTTTCTAAGATTTTATTTATACTATTTTGGACAAACTAAAACCTAGTTTTTAATTATAACTAAATTTCAAATATAGTTTCTTTATAATAAGTACTTTATAAATGTAGTTATCAAATGGTTTGATTAAGTAAAGTTTTTATATATATAAATTTAGAATTATTACAAATATTTATTTATACTCAAGTTCTTCCATTATTGAATATTGTCCCTGGCTAGTCGTACTCATATCTTCTTGCAAATCTCAAACTTTCTCATATCGTTCCTAGTCAATTTGACCGTCCTGGACCCAATGGAACTGTCCGTGTCACTACCCGAGGTCACCTTCCATAGTTGTTGCACTGAAATCGCAGTTTGTGCCACCTTGATCATCGCAGCACACCAGGCATCCTACCAGGCAAGACACCTTGTCATTTGCTGTTTATTTATTTTAGCGCATATTTCATGCATTATTTATTTTTTTTATGAAAAATAAACTGTGATACATGGCATAACCTGTTAGAACTTACTGTTCATTTATATTTCCTACTATGTATTATTTTTCTTACACATTAAACCTAGATTTAAGGGACCACCTTGTGTGTTGCATTCATTGGCCTTGACACGTTGTAACACGAAGTTGTGTGTCTCATGTAGAACACGGACATGCATGACTGGCTGGCCACCGGTGCGTATAAGCCGTGCGATAGGAATAACCGCTAAAAGAGGTTGCATGCTAGTTTTGACTTAGCGGTTATAGAGGTTTACTGTTGTGGATACAACATAGTAGGCATTGTGTGGGGAGGACAATTCCTTAGCGTATGGGCTTCGATGCACTTTCCCTTGTGACCCGGAAGCTCCACTGTAGATACGGGGCTGATGACCCATGATTACTGACGGCCACTGACGTTCTGCGGAACGTTATGCTCTTATTGATTGGGCCTTTAGTGCCCCAAGGGGGGACTCTGCCGATCCTATTCAGCCAGGGCCCATGCGTACGAAGAATTGTTCTTAACTATATTTCACTTAGAACGGTTAGGTACCTTTATTCGTTAGGCACGAGTACTTTTGGTTTGAGCACTTGTATCTGACCGTGGCTTGGAACAATAACTTGTCGCGGACTAGTTCGTCACATCTTGTCCTTGTTTGGTTGTAGGTGTGACTTACTACTTCGATGAGAAGGTATTGAACCTTGTTGGGGTCCGGATACCATATTGGATTCATAGCATGGAAAGATACATCACCGTGAATTAGTTTACCATCTCCTGTCCTTGTTTGGTTGGGGGGATGGTACGCTCGTTCAATAGGTGTGTATTGGACCATGTTATAATTCAATTGACTTATTTATTTGAGGAATATTTATTCAGTTTATATGGCATAATATTATGTTTCTTGTTACGTCCCTCTGAGGACCTGGTTATCTCGCCAGGCGTGTGCTATTGTCTTTCGCAGGTGCTTTAGCTCTATATGTGTTCATCGCTATTTCTTCGGGGATGATTGCACTTGGATTGTCTTCGCTTCGCTCGCCAAAATTATTTCTTTTCTCATCTATTTTTTCTTTACTTGTTGGTAGTGGATTTGTCTCCGCCCAACATATTGTATCAAGTCAATTCATTATCATTATATCTTTTATTCATTTATTTTTGTGTGGATGAGATTAGTTATGGTTCTACTGTATTTTACAGCTTATCTATTCATACGAGGTTTCCATATATTGGAGTGTACTTCGTATGTATACAGCTGGCATGTCTACGTTCCTAGTCCTACGTATTTTGAGACTGGGGCGTTACATATTTTTGTGGTGGCCCATGCAGGTCAAGATAAATTATTTGGTTACTTTACCGTACCAAGCAAGCCTGCGTATAGGATTAGAAGTCTAGGATCTCATCCACATACTTGACCTCTTTCCTCGATTCCATATTCGAACTACCGTTCGACTCATCGATTTCATCTTGCTTGATTCCTTCTACCATAATTCTTATCTTCCCTTCGTGCTTAGACAAGTGATCCCGACTAGGTAGACATGACTCTTTTGTCCCAAAACACCATTAGTTTAATTCTTTAAGTTGGGTAGAATGCCTTATGAACTAGCAACCCCTTTGACCTAGTGACCTATATTACCAAGTTTACTTAGATTCTAGAATTTAGAGAATCCTAATCCATCTAGTCAACCAAGGACTTGGATAAGAAGACTACAGGACGACTGTATAAAGACCATCACATGACATGACATATCATTTAGAAGTTCGAACCAATTTCTACTTCTTCCAATTTTTAAACTCTCGTGCCTATAATTTCACTCTCTTGACAAATGTTGCTACTATAACCTAGATTTGCAAGTTCATTGATTTATCGAGCTTGTTCACGACATATGTTATTGGAAGAGCTCCCACTAACATAAAGTCTAATCAGAACCGGTGCATAATGGTCTGATCAACCAAGTGCACTTTGGTTCGCTTTTGTCTATTATTCTACGTGGATGGAACATAATTAAACTTGGCCTTTAGAATCCCATCCACGACTGTCTTGAAAATTCTTTTGAAATTATTCGGTCGCCTTTGAACCACGTATTCGTATACGATATCATCGTCTTTGAACTCCTTATTGCTTTCGCCTTCACCTATTTTAGAAGGACGGAGGTGTTATACTAGAACTTCCTCTAACTGTCCTATCACCATTACCACCCAATATAACTATATCTTTGTCTTGAACTACTCGACCCTAAATCTACAATCTTGACTTTCTAATCACTTGAATTTAAGGGTGATTAAAACCGTCTCTTAATCATATCCTCAACCTAGACTACGACTATATAAACTTTTTTAAGGAACCCTTCTATCTACCGTTGTGCCTTCTCACCCCCTACGAATTCTTAATTTCGAGGACGAAATTCTTTTAAGTTGGGTAGGATGTAAAACCCCTAAATTTTCTACTATATTTTTTTTCTTTTAAATAAATTTGTACTGATTTAAAATTTTGTATTGTACGTTGCGTAGTCATATCGTACGTCGCGCACGAAATTTTATTTTTCGAAATTGCTCGACGAGTGCGAATATATGCGAGCGTACATATTTTTAAAAAATATTTTTTTCTATTTTTATAGTTTCAAGATAATAAATATTAATTATTTTTGGCTATCAAAGTTTCTAAATTTATGAGTTTATTTATGAAAAACCTTTTAGACAGTTATAATAATAAATAATATTCTTATAAAAAAAAGGTATACTAGAAAAGTGTTTATTTGTAAATATTATTTGTGCATACATATATATTTCGTAATTAATTATTAGTTTATTTTTAAATAATAAGGTAATTTTTGAAATTATTACTAATAGTATTTTTGGAAAACATATTTTGAAATTAAATTTTTTGGGACAATTTAAATCTTGATTTGAATTTTGGATTTATTTAAATTGATATCTATATTTGGGATTTGAATTATCTTATTTTAAAACTAAAGAATGTAAATTAATTAGATTTAAATTGGGTTTTGATTTGAATTTGGATTTATTGAATTAATTTAATTAATAGATTGAATTATCTAATTGGGTTCAAAATATTTCTAGTTCTTATCCAATTGGGAATTTCCACATCCTATAAATAGGCAGGTACTCATCCAAATTTCTATTATTCCATAAATATTTTCTCCATAAATCTACATGCATCGTGTCTGTGTCCATCCAAATTCTTATTTCATATATTTTAACATATACATTGAATCCTCTCCCCCGTGTCGACAATCCTGACACGGCAAAAATGTTATCCCTAACCCGATTCTAATTCTACCATCAGCCCAGCCGAGACCTCCGCGTACACCTTCTCCATAACCACCTGCCACCATACTCCCGGCCACCTACCGGCCACACCCGTCTCAACCAAACCACCAAAACACTCACCCGCTACCATCAGCAGCCGAGCCATCCGACAACCGACCACCATCACCCTGCCAAATATCAGCTACCCTATCGTTCCCGTCGACCGTCCGCCACGAGTCCAGACCCCAAATCACCCCCACAACCCTAGCAAAACCCATCCTCCCCACGCAACCGACAAAACCCGTCGGCCACGACCGCGGCCACCCCTATATCGGAAACCAACCTCGGCCACCACCATCCCAAATGAGGAAAAGAGAAAACCTCATCTGTCCGTGCTTGACCCAGACCACCACCGTGCTTTCGCAGCCTCGACCATTGCCGTTTTCCTCGCCAAATCCCGTCGCCATCTCCGCAGCCCGCTCCCCGGCGTCGTACACCCTGCGCGAGAGCCCCGACGAGCATAGCTCCTTCGCGCGCTCTTCCCTCTAGCTGCGCCGAACCCCCGCCTGGCCCCCTTCTCCGGTCTTCTTTTGCCCTTTTCTGGGCTGTCATACGTGTACCGCCACCGCCCCCGCCTTCGCGTGGCTGTGCGCTGCAGTGCCATACCATCACGCCAAGCCAGCGCCGCCGTTTCCCCACCTCGGCACCGCTCCCTTCATCCACCGGCGCAGCGCTCACCGAAACCCCCTTCTTCCCTTTTCCTCTCCGCAACCGTCGCGTCTTCAGATGCGTCGCCGTCGGCCGACTTCCGACTCCCTCCGCCTCTCCACTGTCCTCCCCGTTCACCCCTCATCCGTTCCGCTCCCTCCGCTCTCCTTTCTTCCTGTAGTTTCTCCTCTCTCATTTCCTCTCCTCAATTTACTTTTCATTATTCTCACTCCTCCCTCTCTCACTTATTCCTTTCTTATCTCTCACGAGAACCGAGGGACAGAGAATAGCAGTACATTTGATTCTCTCTTACTTATCAATTTTAGGTGTTCATGTGATTTTTCTCACCTCTAAAGAACAGCAGCTTTATGAGCGGTTGTATCCATTACTAATTTTTTTGATAATATTATAAATATTAGTAGCAGAAGTCATTGCTAATTACTACCGACTTCTGTTATAGCTTACAGCCTTACAAATTATTATTATTATTATTATTATTATTATTATTATTATTATTATTATTATTATTATTATGTTTTGTTATATAAATATATAGTAATATTTCTAAATTAATTTGGTCACAAAATATTTTATTAGGCTACTCCTACCTTATTTTTCTTATTTGGGTTATAAGTCCTAAAATAGTGTTATATTATTTTGTAGCAGTTATGGCCTTAGAAGTTTAAAAATTATATTTGATATAATTATTATTTTTGCCTAACTTGTTTTCCAAGATTTTATTTATACTATTTTGGATAAAATAAAACCTAGTTTTTAATTATAACTAAATTTCAAATATAGTTTCTTTATAATAAAGTACTTTATAAATGTAGTTATTAAATGTTTTGATTAAGTAAAGTTTTCATATATATATATTTAGAAATATTACAAATATTTATTTATACTCAATTTCTTCCATTATTGAATCTTGTCCCTGGCTAGTCGTACTCATATCTTCTTGCAAATCTCAAACTTCCTCCTATCGTTCCTAGTCAATTTGACCGTCCTGGACCCAATGGAACTGTCCGTGTCACTACCCGAGGTCACCTTGCATAGTTGTTACACCGAAGTCGCAGTTTGTGCCACCTTGATCATCGCAGCACACCAGGCGTCCTACCAGGCAAGACACCTTGCCATTTGATGTTTATTTATTTTAGCTCATATTTCATGCATTATTTATTTCTTTATGCAAAATAAACTATGATACATGGCATAACCTGTTAGAACTTACTGTTTATTTATATTTCCTACTATGTATTATTTTTCTTTCACATTAAACCAAGATTTAAGGGACCACCTTGTGTGTTGCATTCATTGGCCTTGACACGTTGTAACACGAAGTTGTGTATCTCATGTAGAACACGGACATGCGTGACGGGCTGGCCACCAGTGCGTATAAGCCATGCGATAGGAATAACCGCTAATAGAGGTTGCATGCTAGTTTTGACTTAGCGGTTATAGAGGTTTACTATTGTGGATACAACATAGTAGGCATTGGGCGGGGAGGACAATTCCTTAGCGTATGGGCTTCGATGCACTTTCCCTTGTGACCCGGAAGGTCCGCTGGAGATACGGGGCCGATGACCCATGATTAATGACGGCCACTGACGTTCTGCGGAACGTTATGCTCTTATTGATTGGGCCTCTAGTGCCCCAAGGGGGGACTATGCCGATCCTATTCAGCCAGGGCCCATGCGTAGGAAGGATTGTTCTTAACTACATTTTACTTAGAACGGTTAGGTACCTTTATCCGTTAGGTACGAGTACTTTTGGTTTGGGTACTTGTATATGACCGTGGCTTGGAACAATAATTTGTCGTAGACTAATTCGTCACATCTTGTCCTTGGGGTCCGGATACCATATTGGATTCATAGCATGGAAAGATACGTTACCGTGAATTAGTTTAGCATCTCCTGTCCTTGTTTGGTTGGGAGGATGGTACGCTCGTTCAATAGGTGTGTATTGGACCATGTTATAATTCAATTGAATTATTTATTTGAGCAATATTTATTCAGTTTATATGGCATGATATTATGTGTCTTGTTACGTCCCTCTGAGGACCTGGTTATCTCGCGAGGTATGTGCTATTGTCTTTCGCAGGTGCTTTAGCTCTAGCCGTGTTCATGCTATTTCTTCGGAGATGATTGCACTTGGATCGTCTTTGCTTCGCTCGCCAAAATTATTTCTTTTCTCATGTATTTTTTCTTTACTTGTTGATAGTGGATTTGTCTCCACCCAACATATTGTATCAAGACAATTCATTATCATTATATCTTTTATTCATTTATTTTTGTGTGGATGAGATTAGCTATAGTTCTACTGTATTTTACAGCTTATGTATTCATACGAGGTTTCCATATATTGGAGTGTACTTCGTATGTATACAGCTGGCATGTCTACGTTCCTAGTCCTACGTATTTTGAGACTAGGGCGTTACATGAATAGAGAAGACAATACAACTGGTACTGATACTGTCTGTCTCTGAGTTGAAATGGCCTTCATTTTCTTGCAGGGGAGGTAGATAGTCACCGTCGGACTAGAAGAGATCATCATCATCTGGAAGGCTACCCCCGACGTGTGTAGAAGCATGAAAAAGAATAAAGAAAGGAGTATACGGCTCCGACAGAAAGATCCCCATGCGGCTCAGCATCCCCAGGCGGCTCAGGAGTCCATGCGGCTCAAGGGTCCATGCGGCTCGGATAGTTCTATGCGGCCAAGAAAGAAGCCACGTGGCCTTCAACAGTTCTTCTCTCAACATTCGGTTACATTTAACGCCCTGACGGCTGCTCTGACAAATGACCGCTATGACAGCTCTGACATAAGATACAATAATGACTGACATGATGGCGTGTCCCTAGGAAAGAGGAGAAAATCTTCTTACAGCTGGCAAAATCCAATAAAGCCCCGAGGCCACCTCATGCGGCTACCCATCCCCATGCGGCTGCCCATCCCCATGCGGCTGACTATCCCCATGCGGTTGCCAATCCCCATACGGCTGCCCATCCTCATGCGGCTGCATGCTTCATACGGCTGAGAGGACCACCCATATGCGGCTCTGCCAGGATGGTCCAGTTGAGACACGTGGCGCTCTTCGCAACAATTGAGACACGTGGCAGTCTTATCTTCCCTGTAAGTATGGGTGCTAACAAATCCTAACAAAAGCAAATTTGTTGTGAGCGTCATAATTGCCCAGATCAAATCAAATCAAGCAAATTGGACAAGTGGCAGGCTATCACAAATCATAAATATTCATGGCAATCAACATTTATTGCCCACAGAGATTTGATGTAATCCACATAAATTACCTAGATTTGCTACAATCAGAATTAATGGCCCAGATTAATTGATTTTTAACTATCGACTTCTCAAGGAGGCAATCATTGCAAACCCTAATGATCACACCCTCACTTCTATAAATATCAAGGTGCCATTCCCTTGGAAAAAAAGAGTAGAGAATTCAGGAGACAAGAGAGCGAAAAAGAGAGAGAGAGAGAGAGAGCACTACAGAGACATCCAGAGATCTAGCAACCGAAGGCACAAGGGAGTCTTTCCACACGTCCAAGAGCATTTCATCACCAGAGCCAAGGCTACGTCCGATCATCCAAGGAATAGGGCAGAGCTGCCGTCGCTTTCCCGAGCCTCTATCGTCACCCCCCCAGAAAAACTAAACAATTGTACTTAGATTGCTGTACCTAGGTTTTCGTCCCTAGGCTTTCTTTGTACGAGCGAGTTTGTATTGTAAAGTAAAAGTCCAGTCCTCCGATATAATTGTTCTGTTCTTTTACAATCAATGGTAAACACGATGGCGACTCTGCTGGGGACAAACTTCTCCACGGCTGAGAAGTTGGTAACGCAATCGGATGCAGCCAAACTTGGCTCCACACAACAGAAGATGGTCGTCCGCTTCGACCAACAGGCATTTGAAGAAATGCTCTCCGACGGGAGCGCTGGCCTGATCCAGAAGCGAACCCGCACAAAGAAGGCTCGCAGGGAGTGGGGGCCAAAATCATTTGCTCCTCCCTAAGACCTGGACGGAGTACTCTCTGCTGCCCAAGACGGCGAAGGCAACTCTCATGCGGCCCCACTTCAAGCCATAGAGGACTCTGCTGTCCCCAAGTTCGGCAGAGGAAAGCACTACGATGCTGGACTTGCAGGGGCAAAGAGTGATTCTATATGCTCCAAGAAGAAGCCGAACAAAGCACTAGCCGCAGGCTGAACATTCATGCAGCCAAGATTGACAGCCACATGCATAATATCCATACGGCCGAAACTGCCAGCCGAATGCAGAATACCCATGCGACCAAGATTTCCAGCCGTATGGAGAAGACTTATGCGGCCGAGACTTCCAGCCGCATGAAGAAAGCCCATACGGCTACGATTTTCAGCCGTATGAAGATTGTTGATTCCAGCCGCATGCTGTCTGCTCCACGCGGCTCAGGATCAGTCTTCGTTCGCCTCTCCTATGGACCATTGTCACCTGTCCCGGCTGTGCCGCCATATGACTTCCCGAGCCCGAGCCAGCAGGAGGCCCTTCAATATGAGTCAGAAGATGAGGGGGTACGCTCCTCTTCGCCAGTTCTCCTTCGGTAGAGCCCACCCTGACAGTGTCCGTTATCGGCACTGGAGAGGCAGGACCTGTATGTCCAGAGCAACTATCAATCAGTCTAACCTGAAGGATGTGATGATATAGCAGATAGGCCTCCTCATAAGTTAAGATTTGGCTTATCTTACCATGGGAGGAGCATGGAGGCTGCAAATCGCTCACGACCGCCAGAGTCCCCTCACCAGCAACCTCCGAGTAAAATTCAACTGGTTTTTCTGCCCCAGCCACCCCAGAGGAGGGTACGACTGGTTCAGCATCACCCCGCTTAAATTTGACAGTCTCGGGGATGGGTTCAGAAACCCCATCGCATTGGGTCGAGCCCTCAGCAACGTGGGAGTCCTCGGCCGCCTCCGGAAGAACCCAAGCAGAAATAATAGCGGTACACATGTCACTAACCAAAGTGGTCAGGACTAGATCAACCTCAGCGATCGGTTCTCGAGAAACTGACTCCTCCGACGCCTACAAGAGCAAAGGAAAATGATTAAGCTAAAATACGTGAAAAAGAAGGAGAAGATAGTTATAATTCAAGTAACCTCAGAAATAGCGACAACATCCTCGATAAGTAATCGACGGGATCTGACAGCAGCCCGTTTTATGGAATAAGTCATGCCTATATCAGCCGACTCACTCATGCTTCGCTTACGCGAAGGACCAGGCACATCAGGCTGCTGATCCGCCACCACTTCATCAAATGCAAGGGGCGGTTGGTCCGTCGCCATCTCGTCTAGAGGTGGGAGAGAATCATTGACACCTTGCTCGCCATCTTCTTCATCCGCGGTGGTGGACTCCGAATCCGCCACGGGAACCATGTTTGCCCTCTGCTTCCTCTTTTTCGACCCCTGAGGCTTCTCTGCCAATCCGGTACCAACAATAAAACTGGTACGCGGGTCAAAGTTAACAGGAAACCTGCTCGCAGTGACATGGTAAAGAGCCGCTAAATACAAAATCTCCCCTTGTATCTCAGCGTCAGGGACCGAGAAACTAGCACGGATAAGAGAAATATTATCATAAAGCCAGGCCCTGATGCCATCCAAAACGCTGCCTTCAAAGCCCAGGCAGGAGCTGGAACTCTCTAGGAACAGCTGGCTATACTCAAACTGGCGGGAAAACCGGCTGGGCAAGTAAGGTTCCAGGTAAACGGTATTGCGGTTGCGATATACTAAGTGCGAGGGACGGATGTTACGCAACCAAAGAAGCATCCTCTCATGTAAGAGGAAAGGAGGCCCGGCACCGTCAATATGTACACTCCCCACCTCTTCAGCAGAAAAATGGAGAACAGACACGAAGAAATTATATCCATCCACCCTCACCAGCGCCCTCCAACAGACAGGCATAGATTTCTATTCCCATGACATCCGACGGTACTGGAAGATAAAAGTATCGTCGTCAGTTACACCATCTTCTGGGCCAGGTCTCATCAAAGACCGATAATACATTAATAGCCACCCTATCAAATAGTGGTAGGGCAACTCGATTCGCTCAAAGTTCCTCGCCGTGTCGCGTGCAATAACCATAGAAGAAAAAGTACGGAGACCACGGAGTATACCACACACCATGGCCGGGAGAAGGGCCAGTCTGACCCCGAAGGCCAGCTTCACGGCAAGAAGGATGAAATTTCGGCTAATCCTCTCAATGGAGCCAACTCCTCCGGAGACCACGCAATTTCGTAGCCATACCATCAGGAACCCTGCCAGGAATGCCATCTCCGACAGCGGTTGAGTATCCTGATAAAAATAATCAAAGGAATCAGTTTGACTCCCAAACGTGTCGCTCAAGGCGCTCGACTTCTTGGCAGTTAACACCAAATCCTGTACTTGCTCTCGGGTCAGAGGATTCCGGGAAGTAACCCGGCCTGAGGCACCTTGCTGAAAAAGGTGGGAGAGCCAAGCCCTGGTATGCGGGAGGTTCTCCTCCGAGCTACTATCCTTCTTGGTCGTCTGTTGACAGTAACTGTGGTGACACAGTAATTTTTGATAGACAGTAACGAAACCCGGATGTCGTTGCTCCAAATCTTCGAACTCTTCGTTCGTTGGAGTATATACTTCGAACACTTCATTGCCCCAGGACAGCCTAGAGACTACGTGCATCTCATGGAGAGCAAGACCAATCTCCCCTCCAGGCGTGAAGAAAGTCACCGTCCGCCGGTTGTACATCTCTAATAGAGCCATAAATAACTCCTTGTTAATGGGCAGTCCGTGACATGTGCCCCGGATAGCGTGGTAGAGACCAACCTCACGCAGGAAAGTCCCATATTCTCACAGAATCCACCCAATCAAATTGGCCCATGAAGGGATGGGGCGTATCCAGTTCAAAAGCGAGAGCCGGCCAATGGGATAAGACCCTTTCCGAGCAAGTTGATTCAGAAAAGTGTCGACTTGAGAGAATGAGAAATTGGGACCATGCGGCCAGAACATCCTATACGGCCCGAAGAGTCTTTACATGGCCATGCTTCTTATTCAAAGTATTTCAATTTTGCAAATTGAAAACTTTGAAGGGAGTCATGTAGAAATATGGAAAAAAATAAAGAAAGGCCTATGCGGCTCCGACAGAAAGATCCCCATGCGGCTCAGGATCCCCAGGCGGCTCAGGAGTCCATGCGGCTCAGGAGTCCATGCGGCTCGAATAGTTCTATGCGGCCCAGAAAGAAGCCACGTGGCCTTCAACAGTTCTTCTCTCGACAATCGGCTGCATTTAATGCTCTGACGGCTGCTCTGACAAATGACAGCTACGACAGCTCTGACATAAAGACACAATAATGACTGACATGATGGCTTATCCCTAGGAAAGAGGAGAAAATCTCCTTACAGCTGGCAAAATCCAACAAAGTCCCGAGGCCACCTCATGCGGCTGTCCATCCCCATACGACTGCCCATCCCCATGCGGTTGTCTATCCCCATGCGGTTGTCCATCCTCATGCGACTGCATGCTTCATACGGCTGAGAGGACCACCCATATGCGGCTCTGCCAGTACGGTCCAGTTGAGACACGTGGCGCTCTTCGCAACAATTGAGACACGTGGCAGTCTTATCTTCCCTGGAAGTATGGGTGCTAACAAATCCTAACAAAAGCAGATTTGTTGCGAGCGTCATAATTGCCCAGATCAAATTAAATCAAGAAAATTGGACACGTGATAGGCTATCACAAATCATAAATATTCATGGCAATCAACATTTATTGCCCACAGTGATTTGATGCAATCCACATTAATTACCTAGATTTGCTACATTCAGAATTAATGGCTCAGATTAATTGATTCTTAACCGCCGACTTCTCAAGGAAGCAATCATTGTAAACCCTAATGATCACACCCTCACTTCTATAAATAGCAAGGTGCCATTCCCTTACAAAAAAAGAGAGAAGAATTCAGGAGACAAGAGAGCAAAAAAAAGAGAGAGAGAGCACTACAGAGACATCCAGAGATCTAGCAACCGAAGGCGCAATGGAGTCTCCCCATATGTCCAAGAGCATTTCTTCACCAGAGCCAAGGCTACGTCCGATCGTCCATGGAGTAAGGCAGGGCTACCGTCGCTTTTCCGAGCCTCTATCGTCACCCCCCCAGAAAAACTAAACAATTGTACTTAGATTGCTGTACCTAGGTTTTCGTCCCTAGGCTTTCTTTGTACGAGCGAGTTTGTATTGTGAAGTAAAAGTCCAGTCCTCCGATATAATTGTTCTATTCTTTTATAATCAATGGCAAACAGCGTGGAGGTCGTCTGCTTAAGATTCTGAGGGAGTACTACCCGTAGTTTCAAATTCTAAGGGAACCCCACCCCCAGCTTGAGAGTCTTCGCCATCTATAAGGGATCTTGTTCTCGACCGAGTACTCATATAGACTCCTTCAGATGTAACAGCTCACTGGCTGTTTGCTGGCAGACTTCTTCTTCTTCTATTTGAAGAACTGGAAGAAAAGGTTTGATTGGTGATCCACCTTCTTTGATTGGGGCTTCCATAGGGAGGACCCCACGAAGCCATGTTAGATGAAACACGTAGTGGCATTTCATTATCAGAACGTTGTAGTCGTCGAAATACGGACTGCCTTGGAGGAACTTTCATAGTTTTGGAGCAACAACAATTGATGACTATACTAGTGCACAAGTGCTCCAGTAGAGGAACGTCATGAGTAGTAATGATCTCCCTCAGTTTACGCTTGTGAGTTATCATGTCGCATAATTTGGCAGAAAGGAGTTCACCTTAGAACCCCTTTCACATGCATTGCCAAACTTTGCATATGGGTTTCTACGTGAAGTTCGCACATCCAGACTTAGTTCGTATGTATGAGCAACCCTACACCTAAGTTCCATAATGACCTTGAAGACAGCTCTGTGCTATACGCGTTGCGGTCTACCTTTTTGCTGTGGGCGCATAGGCCCTGGAGCATGCCTTTGGGCGCATGCTTTCATAGAAATCTGGCAGCATGCTTGGCCTTCCTAGCTGTGGGCGAATAGAAGGGGTCAGCAGAGCCTGGGCACATGGGTGCAGAAAGTCGATGGAAGACAGAAGCCTTCTGACCAGAATCATGCGCACACATACTCCTTTGGACGCATGGTACTGGTTGTGTACTTTGGGAAACATTGACATTTTTTTCCAGTTTTGCCTTCTTTGTTTGCAAGCTTCGCTAAGTTTGCCCAGAGTATCGAGCACTTCGATTCTTGGCATCGCAGTGTTTCCTTTGCCGAGTCTCGAGTGTTGAACACTCTGTTGTTGGTTGTTCAGAAGAGGAGTCGCCAAGCTAGTAGAGCCCTGAACAGTATGCGCCTTCTCCGCATCAGGAGCCTCTGTGGCATAGCTATGCGCCCATATGGGAGCTCCATGCGCCCATGTGGAAGGCCTATGTGCCCACGTGACAGAGTTCTTCGATTGCACATCTTCTACAACACTAGTTGGATATGCGACACGAGACTTCGGAAGCCAAGTCTTGCGAGACTTGTTTGGCTTTACCGATTTTGGGGGAGTAGAGCCATCCCTCGAGAGCATTTCTTCGAACGCATGCTGATGAAACTTTACTATCAGCATCTTCTGAGTGCTTCCCACCTTGCCAGTATCAGATTACGTCACCACCTTCTCGTTAGAGGAAAAGGTAGTCCCCAGCAGAGTCATCATTTTTATAGACACTTATAAAAAGAGAAGAATCACTATCTTTTCTTATTAGCACAAGGCACTACAAATCGAGTACACCTGAGAGATCCTGCACTGAGAATCCTCGAGTATAAAAAGAATTCTGGAAAATGGGACGATGGAGATCGAGCGACAATTTCTCCTTTACTCCGTTGACACTCTGATTTACAAAAGTGGAAGAAAACCTAAGAAAATTGCTAACTCTCGACTCACCGGCAAGAAGGGCAGCAATTTGGCTCTGAAATGCTCTCTGTTCTCTCCATTTGAAGAGGCATATGTCCTCTATTTATAGTCATTTTACACTGAAATGACAGCTATGTGCACACTGGTGGAAAATATACTAATTTTACTATGGTTGCATAGTGTCCCTTTGGGTGCATAGGTATAGGCGCATAATGACTGCATGATCGTGGGTAGATCGTGGCTGCATGCTTCGATGTACGACTGCTCGTGGAGACTGACGTGGCCGCATGCCTCGGCCCATGATTGATCGTAGATGTTGACCAGGTCGTAGGGTCGTTTCTATCTTGGGCACATAGTGCTGGAGCAAACTATGCGCCCACACTTGGGCGCATGATTTAGTATATGAAGCAGTTTTCTGTGGGCGCATAGCCCCCTTTATCATGTGGGCGCATAACAGTTCCTTCCATGTGGGCGCATGATTCTTCATTTTCATGCTTCGACAATGATATACCAAAATGATGGTGGGCTCGTCTAGAACACGAATATGAAACTTATTTGGAGGAATTTGTCAATGTTGCGCTTTAAAAATTAAATATACGATAAAGTGCCTATATAGCCATAATTAAAAATAAAATATGGTGTAATATATAAAAAATCGTATAAAATAAATAAAAATTCTCAAAAAAATTAGCGTTGTTACTGTAGCATATAAGCTACATCCGATTTGTTAGGTGTGAAGTTAAAAAAGTAAGGGTCCATCAACACAACCCACGTGAAGAAACTGAATCTGCATCGACCGAGCAGATCTCTACAACATCCTCTACAGGAACCCAAATTCAAACGACCTTTCAAGTCAACAAGCCAACTCAATGTACCATACTAAACGGGGCATTACATAATGCACTACTCAGAAAAAGTTTTGTCCTTGAAGCTTACATGAATAAACTCACTAACCAGAAGTAACTTCTATTCAATATCAAATTCCAACTCTCATGCCGATGCTACAAAAAAACACTACCAGACGTACAATCAAAACCAGAGCAACCATAAACACCCTCCATAAATGATCAACACTGAGCAAATACGCATGTAACAAACACATTTGCAACACTTCTCTTACACAAGTGAAAGCCTTTCCTGAGGTAAATCTATTCGACAATCGTCCTCGATAATATTATGATCGACGACATCAATCCGAGAAACTCTCTGTTGACCCAAACTGGATCACAGTCAACCTAATTTTGAGTATTAAAAAAAATGATATCTGTTATGATTCAATATAAAACATCTAGCTCAAAGATAGTGCATCATCATATATCAGTTTGAGACAAGACGTCATCAACATATGAAGCTATTACTTGTATTCTGTGTCTATAATTTTTACATTTATTTGAGTCTAGGATTATGTATACTGAGTAGAACTGAGTGTCTTAAACCTAGAATCACTTATCCAAAGCTCCACCAAACAATCACCAAACCAAACAAAGCCCATTTGAACAACCTAGCCCCATTATCCATTCTGGCCCAAGAATATAGAATTCGGGCTGAACTCTGCCTAGAACTTTGGTTCCTTAATTTAAGGATTCTAATTTCTAGGATTTGCTGGTTGCTAGTTGTCCAACGGCCAAAAATTTAAATTTTGGGACAGAGTTCTGGCTGAACTCTGCCTCCCTGGACTAGTATATATAGGGCATGATTTCTTTCATTTTCAATCATCTCTTTATCTCATCTTCTCATCTTCTATAACCTTATACATTCTAAGCCTACTCTTCCCATCAACTAGCTACACAACTTCCTAAGCCCCAAAGTGCTCAGTGCAATTCAGCTAGAAGTTCCGTGCAAGAGTTTGAAAGTAGTCACTTGGACAATTCCAAGTTTCGTCTCAACAAAAGTGTAAGAAGTCGGCGTGCTCTTCTGAGTAAAGGCACGTGGTGTACCTCTATTTTACAAATAGTAGATTTTAATCCTGAGTAAGAGTTTTCAGGCCTGGACTAGTCCTCTACGAGAGAAACTAGGTTAAAACTGCTGTGTTTGCGTATGCTTTTCTGATCTCTTTTATTTTTGCTTTAATACTCTAATTAATTATTCTGTTGGTGAAAGAGTAAATTTTTATTTGGTTATTATCGACACAAACTCTATTCACTCCCCTCTAGTGTTTCCTACAGGTACTTTAATTGGTATTAGAGCTTTGTTCTATTATATCGGATTAACATTCTAGAGCTGATCCATGGCAACCATACAACCTATCTTTACCAACTATGGTGAGTGACATTCCACAAATAGGCTACCCCTATGTGATGGAACCAACTACACCTATTGGAAGATTAGAATGAGTTTTTATCTCAAGAATCTAGACTTTGATTTTTGAACCATCGTTACTGATGGTTACAAGAAGCCTGCTAGAATTGCTGTCGTGGGGACTCTCACTGACAAACCCTCGACAAATATACCGACCAGGAAAAAAAACATGCTAGTCTAGATGCTAGGGCTATTAATGCTCTCTTTCTTGCTATAGACAGGACTGAATTCAAAGGGTCTCTACATGCTCCACCTCACATGAAGTATAAAAGCTCTGGAGGTGACCCATAAAGGAACCACACATGTTAAAGAATCAAAGATCATTCGTCTGACACAAGAATATGAGGCATTCAAGATGAAGCCAAATAAGACAATCGCTCAAATGTTTACAAGGTTCCTCGACATCGTCAACCCGCTATCTTCCCTTGGCAAAGAGTACTCCAACCATGAGAAGATCCACAAGCTGCTCAGGTGCTACCAAAAATCTGGAACCCCAAGTTGACGGCAATCATCGAAGGCAATGATCTCACCAGCATGTCAATGGAAGCTCTGATGGGCAAGCTGATGACTCATGAGCTCGATCTCAAAGACTTTGATGAACCTGCTCCAAAGCAAAAGGAAATCATGCTTAGAGCTCATCGTCGAAGAACCATTCCAGATGAGACAGACGACAATAATTCTGATGGTGATGATCAACCACTCTTGGTACGCAACTTCGAGAAGTATCTATGCTTTAACCAAAAGAAGAAGGACCTAAAGAAAGACAATGAAGAACCCACTTGCTTCGGCTGCAAGAAGACATAACACGTCAGAAAAGACTTCCCTGTAGCAAAGAAAGGAGGCAGATATGAGAAGCCGTATAAAAAGTCATCCTCACGAAAGTATGCCAACACAGTATCTGGCATGAAAGCGAAGCCAGTGACTCAGACGAGGAAGATGACACTCCCCAAGACTCGGCTAACGTCTGCCTAATGGCAATATCTGATAAGGTAACTTATGATCCTCTTGATGATTTTACTTTTGATGAACTTGGTGATGCCTTTAGTGATCTGCTTGAAGACCACAGAAAGGTTATTAGCAAGTATAAACATATTAAGGATAAAATCATGGCTCATGAAGCTGAGATCCATAGACTTTCATACTTACTAGATAATGGTAGAGACACACCTCCCAAGTGGACACCGAGGAGGTATCTAAGCTTAAATTAAGCTTACACGATGCCAAATCTATCATTGAGAAACAAACACATGATATTTCAGCACTTAATAAAGAGCTTGCTGAAGAGAAAAATAAATACAAGATTGCTACTGCTAGAATTAATGGTCTTTCTGCTAAATATGATAAAGTGTATGTTGTCTCTAAGAAATTAGAGATCAGGCTGGGTAAACAGGTTGTTCAACCTCAAACTCAGTCTCACAGTCACAATACATACACTAAACCCCAACACAATAGAATACTTCATCAAAATAGCATGCATCCACATACGACACGTAAACATGCTTTTATGTACACCTACTCCCATGCAGTACAGAAAACACCCACATGTAGTTATTATCATCATCTTGCCACTATACATAGTCACTATCATCATCTTGTACCCAAATATAGATATCACTATCATCCTGTACCAAATTCAAATATGTATGCTACATGTACATACTGTGGTTTAAATGGACACATATCACAACAATGTAGAATTAGAAAATTAGATGATAAGAATCTATATGCATGGGTACCGAAAACTAACTGTTCAGGACCGTCAAAAATCTGGTTACAAATGGTCACATCTACTTGTGGTGTAGGTGGACATTCCTTTATCAACTAGAAGCAAATGGATTGTCGATAGTGGATGCTCGCGACATATAACTAGAGATGCTAATCTATTCGCAACACTATCGATAAAAAGGAAAGGATATGTATCCTTCGGCAATAATCTAAAAGGTTATATCATAGGTAATGGTACTATTGGTAATCCTCCTTCTGTGTCATTAAGGATGTCTATTTAGTGACTGAGTTAAAGCATAACTTGCTCAGCATCAGTCATCTTGCTGGTCATAGATATGATGTTAACTTCGGTAAAACTAGATGCTTTATCTATGATAGATCATCTGGAGACATCGCTTTTGAAGGGATAAGAGAAGATAATATATAAATTTTCTATTTGTCTAGAGATACTAACAGTGCAGAAAAATGCCTCTATGTTCACAAATATGAAAGGCTATTATGGCATCAGCATCTTGGTCATGCCAACATGGACACCATATCCAGACTATCTACCAAGAAGCTAGTAAGAGGATTGCCTGACATCACATTCTAAAAGGACACAGTATGTGCCGAATGTGAAAAGAATACGGCTACCAAATCTTCTTTTAAATCCATCAATATTGTAAGTACCACTCAACCTTTGCAACTGCTTCACATGGACTTATTTGGACCTAGTAGAGTAGCCAGTCTTGGCGGAAAACTCTATGCTTTTGTTATTGTAGATGATTTTTCTAGATTTACTAGGATTTTCTTCCTTACAAACAAAAGTGATATTATTTCTGTTTTCAATGTATTTTCTAAAAAGGATCAAAACGTAAAAAGGCTACATGATTACTCGAATTCGAAGTGATCATGGTGGCGAATTCAAAAATTTTGATTTTGAAAAGTTTTGTGAGTCAAATGATTTTGATCATGAATTTTCTTGTCCTAGAACTCCTCAACAAAATGGTATTATGGAGCGGAAGAATAGAACTCTTGGCAATATGGCCAGAGTCATGCTGAATCAATTTTGTCTTCTGAAATATTTTTGGGTAGAAGCTGTTAGTACAACATGCCATGTTTTGAATAGGATATTGATTCGACCTATTTCGAAAAAAACTCCTCATGAACTTTGGATTGGTAGGACAACTACTATTTCTTATTTTCGAGTGTTTGGTTGTTGCTGCTTTATCCTAAATACCAAAGACAACTTAGGCAAGTTTGATGACAAAGCTAACGAAGGTATTTTTCCTGGATATACTGCCAAGAGCAAAGGATATAGAGTGTTCAACAAACGCTTTATGATTGTTGAAGAGTCTACTAATATCACATTTGATGAAAGTAATAGTACAGCTGCTATCCCCGATGATGATATTGACGCTCATATCAAACCATCAACCTCTACACCTGTGAATACAACACCTGGAACTAGTTATCTGGAAGGCTTACCAAAGGAATTCTAATTCACACCTTCACATCTAGAAAACTTGGTAATAGGTGAGGTATCAAGATGGTAACTACTCGATCTTCTTTTAGAGACTCTATATCTAGCACTGGATTCATTTCTCAGATAGAACCCAAAAATGTTTTAGAAGCTTTTAACGATAAATTTTGGATATCTATAATGCAAGAAGAACTCAACCAATTCGAAAGGTGTTAGGTTTGGGAACTTATTCCTAAACCTGCTGACCATCGATCATTGGTACTAAATGGGTTTTTCATAACAAAGTTAATGAGGACAGTTCGGTCACTCGCAACAAGGCTCATCTCATAGCTCAAGGATACAACCAAGAGGAATGTATCGACTATTATGAGACATATGCTCTCGTTGCACGACTTGAATCTATTCGGATGCTTTGTGCATTTGCAAATTTCCAAAACTTTAAACTTTTTCAAATGGATGTAAAATGTGCTTTTCTAAATGGCTTTATTAAAGAAGAGGTTTTTGTAAAACAACCGCCTGGTTTTAAAAATCACAAATTTCTTGACCATGTTTTCAAACTTAAGAAAGCGCTCTATGGCCTCAAACAAGCTCCCAGAGCCTGGTATGAACGCTTTAGCACCTCCTTACTAGATAAAGGTTTTTCAAAATAGAAAATTAACACGACACTTTTCACAAAATCTCTTGATGACACCATTCTGTTAGTTCATATTGATGTAGATGATATCATATTTGGATCTACTAATGAGGGTCTATGCAAAGAATTTGCCAAGTGTGTACAGAACGAGTTTGAGATGAGCATGATGGAGGAGCTCAACTACTTCATTGGACTGCAAGTCAAATAATACTCGCAAGGTGTCTTGATCAGTCAATCGAAGTATACAAAGGACATGCTAAAAAAAGTTTGAGCTTGACAACATCAAACCTATTAGTACTCCCATGGCTACTACAATAAAGTTAAAACCTGATGAAAGCGGTAAACATGTTGATCAACGTATGTATCGAGGTATGATTGGTAGTCTTTTGTATTTAAATGCTAGTCGTCCCGATATTATGTTTATTGTTTGCCTATGTGCTAGATATCAAGCTAACCCTAAGGAATCACACATGACTACGGTTAAGCGTATCTTTAGATATCTTAAAGGAACTATTACGGTGGGCTTGTGGTATCCCAAAACTACTACCTTTGACTTAATCAGATATTTTGATACAGATTTTGCGGGATGCAAAGTCGACCGTAAGAGTGCCAGCGGCACGTGTCATTTGTTAGAAAAGGCTTTAGTCTATGGTTTCGCAAAAACAGAATTCAATAGCACTATCCACAACAGAAGCTGAATATATCGCAGCTGGTCGTTGTTGTGCTCAGATTCTATGGATGAAGCAAACTCTTAAAGACTATAACTTACTATTCAAGCACATACCTATTTTCTGTGATAATATGAGTGCAATTAATTTGACCAAAAGCCCAGTATGTCACTTACGCACAAAGCATATAGAGATTAGACATTATTTTTTGCGTGATCATCAACTGCATGGCACCATCAACTTAGAATTCATTGACACTGAACATCAGCTAGCAAATTTTTTCACAAAACCACTAGCCGAAGAGCGCTTCAATTTTCTTCGTCGAGATTTAGGAATTTTGGATGAAACTGTCATCCAATAAGTTGTACCTGTGTAAATAATGGTTATAACGTATATCAGTCATGGTGATATTGCTTTGGGTACAAGCCGAAAGGGCGCTTCTGACAACAAGGCATAAAAGTTTAAGCGACACGGTGAACTAGTCTTCAGACTATCGCTAGTTGGGATCCGTCCCCTACAGCTGACCTGAGGCAGTTCAACTATGCTGATAAGTGTTTTAACATTAATTTACTGCCTGGTTTAAATTATTGTATGCCTAATATCTTTCAAGATTACTAAGTCAAGACAAATCCTATTAAATCTTTCTTCAAAAACTATCTCTTTAAACTTTTTGAGTTCTGGCACCAAGCTCACAGAGCTTGGGCCGAACTCTGCCTATGGTAGAGTTCGGGCCGAACTCTGTCTACTAGATTACAGAACCTCTAGCAGCTCTCAGCCAACCATTCTTTTAATCCAAGGGCCACGATTTAATGCGATCAGCCGGCCCTACCCTTCTAATACACGAATTTCCTCTCTCTCTTTATTCCCACCTTCTTCAACCTCTCTCAAAAACCTTCCTCTCCAAACCCTAACCCTAGAACTCTCAATTCTTAAGAATTTCTCTCCCCAAACTCAAGAATCAAGGGTTTGTGATGATTCTCTTCCATCTCGAACAATTTGTTTGAGGTAAAAATTACTTTTCACCATCTACTTTCCATTATCTCTTTGTTTTTTCTTGTCAATAGCTCCTAGATTGCTTAATAGGGGGAAGAGACCTAGAACTGAAGGTGCTTCTTCATCTAATCCTTCTCCTCCACAAAATATGTAACCCATCCATCCTTTATTTAACCCTCCACCTCCACCCAATGCCAACACCTTTGATGAACAAATATTTATCTCATTAGATGCATCTAATAAGTGGTTTTTGGATTTTAAATCAAGGAGTGTTGAGCCGGGGCATCCGATCAACTTCACCATTGTCTTCGACTTTGATCCTAACTTTAAGGATCTTTGTTTAGATGAACTTGTGTCCACCCAATCTGTCATCTATCTAAATGCCATCCAAAATGTTTAATTGTAGTATGACACATGAAGACACTAGAATTTATTCATGTGTCGCCGGTATTGACATCTCTTTCGATGACTTTGATCTTGCCGATTATCTCAAACTTTTCGATCTCAACTCCTGGAAGAAAATCACTGATGCTCGTGAGTTCCAATTCGTTGGAGACATCACACTTGAGGGTTTCAAGGATATGATGTGTGAACCTAACACAACCCTCGCAAACTTAAGGCGAAGTATCTCAATAATTACTTTTATGAACTTCATCTACCTCGCCCAAAGAGAGATCCACCGATGAAGTTACTTATCATGAGATCACAACCCTTTACTACCTTCGATAACGCCCCAGTCCTATAAAGCAAAGGACTATGTCACGACCCGCACCCTAGAGTAAGGGCACGAGAAGTGGGTACGTCCAGCCTACGCCATAGTGTCGGCGGTAGAACGCTGTCCTAGGTCAATCGTCTAACAATATAAGGTACCTGTACAGTATATACGCTCCGAATGGAGGTGACATAACAATACAGTCTCAATCACATCTAAGGTAGAATACGATAAAGATAGATAAAACTAAAATCCACAAGAGATACAACAGATAGAAGTCTAAGTGTCTAAGATAGTACAAATCCGAAAAAATCTCAATCTCAAATACAGTAATTCATAAAGTAAATACAACTCAAGACAATTAAAATAAAATAAGAAAAACTTTAGCTGTCTACTCCAACCTCTACTGTGTCGCCTCTAGGCTAGCAAGTAACCTCCAAGCTATCTGTAAAATTTATCAACAGGTCCAGTCAGGACGGGAGCGAATACAGTACATCTCAACAAATCATAGCAGGAAAGGAAATATAATCATGCTAGAGATTAAAATACAGGAACTGAAGAATAGCATAATGTAAAAGAGAGACTGTAAGTAAATATCTACGATATATAAAAGAGAGATAGTGCTAGTGATTCAGAGTACAGGATAAACATGTGAATGGCTAGGGACTGATTCATGATTGCACTACGGAATTGATTCATGAATATACTACTTGGAATTATCCACATGTTCATTTATATTCCCCCATCCCCAATCAATACACAAGGATCCAGTCAAATTACGTTAAGATTCATGATTATACTACATTGCCCATAAAGGGTGATTCATGAATTGATTCCTGAAGGCTCGGTGATCATGAGAGTACATAAGTCACTAGCTGATTTCCGAAGATTTATGATAATAGAAGCAGGAGACACATGATGTAAGTGAAATACACGAGACAAGAGTATCTGATGCTCCCGAGAGGGATAACATCTCATGAAGGGATCCATATAGTACTAATCCGTGTTACCAACGTGTCAACATCAAGTAGAATAATCTAAAGCAGGAAATATAATCCTAAAAAAGATATAAAATGATCAGAGAATATACTCGCCTCGACTTGATTGGAGTCGACGTGCACGACACGAACGTGTCGACACGAGGTAGATACAATGCTATGTTCCACAGAGGGTCCCAGACGACTACACTGGCAGTCCCAATAAGTCCAGAAAAGTCCAAATAGACTAGTTTGGTATGTAAAAGTCTAAAATTAAGGTTTGGTACGATAATCAAATCAAGAATAGAAAATGACTATCATAGTCACGATTTATGATTCAGAGGAAAAAAATATAATTAAATAAATATAATAATTTTGGAAATCCTTTATAATGTTAAAAACTATATCTGCATTAATCAACATATTTTAGATAATATTTCAAACCCAGAAAATCATTTCTGTACTAATATTCCTATTTTGTCAAATATGAATTTTGGTCAAAAACTTAATAAATATATTTTATAATATTTGTAACTAGTCCAATACTTGAAAAGAATGTTTTTAATATAATAAAACTTTTAGGCTAAAACCATATATTAATTTGCTATATATACATATGTAGATTTAATTAATTAGTACAAAATACTACATTCCTACAAGAAAACGGTTTTAAAAATATAATAACATGTACATACATACCATTTAACTAATAATTCTCTAATTATAAATTAATAAATTAATCGATAATATTTATAATACTAGTAACAATAATACTTTTAATAATAGATAATAATAAATACCATCATTATAATATATACCACTATTACACAATATATATATATATATATATATATATATATATATATATATATATATATATATATATATATAACTAATATATATACTATTATATATTAATACATAAACTAATATATATTATATATAAACCAATATACATTATATTATATACTAATATACATTACATTATATACTAATATATATTATATATAAACCAATATATATTATATATATAAACTAATATAATTATATATAAACTAATATATATATTATATATTAATACATATAAAAGTATTACGAAGGGGGTTATGATCCCAATCACAAGCTGAAGAGAGGGATAGGGAAAGCTAACGAAGCGGCGATCGAAGCGCCGGGTTCGGCGAAGGGGCTCCAGTACGGAGCAACAGTGGCGCGCGGCTCCGGCGGGAGGCGGACAATGACGGCGAGGCGGCTCGGGGAAGACGCGGGCACCGGAGATCGAGTCCGGGCGGTGGGGCCAAGTACGACGGCGGTTCCGAGGAGCTGCGCCGGGTCTAGGTCGGAGGCTCGGCGTTCGGGGTTTGTCTCGCCGGCGGAGGAGCTCGATAAGCCCGAGCAGAGGCCGGAGCAGATCTGGTTCACGGCGCCGAGGAGGATGTGGCAGAGACGATGGATCTGGCTCGGCAGGCGACCGATGGTCGGACTGGAGGTCGTCGGCCGCTGGATTAGGTGAGTCTCCTCAACTCTCACTTTTTCTGATTTGGTAGCGGTGGTTATCGGTGGTGGTGGCTGTCGTTTGATGGGGCGGCGGCGGTGGTTTGATGGCAGGGGCGGCGGGTGAAGGTGATGGCAGTGGTGGTTCGGGTGGTGGTGTTGGCAGAAGATGTGTGGTCGGTCGGGAAAGGGGCGCTGGTGGTGGACGATGGTGGTGGTCGCGGATGGGGAGTCGGGATGGCCGGTCGAAAATGGACAGGAATGGTGGTCGGGATGACGACGGTGGCAGCGGTGGTGTTGGGGGTGGCTGTGCCGGGATGGCGGCGGATAATGATGGTGGTGGTCGGCTGAGGATGGCCTAGAGGTGGTGGACGGTTTGATTGGTACAGGGAAAAATGGGGGGCTGCTAGAAATTCTAGGTTTGGGGATTTGTGTAGAAATTTTGGGGGCTAGGAAAAATTCTAGGTTACAACTCTTGGAAAGTGTGCTACTTATACGGAAGTGGGAGAAAACCCTAAAAATGTATATGTAATAGATATTAGGAGAACTAGTGGAAAATACTAACATACTAATGCTAACTTAGTTACTAACTGCTAACATATGCTAGTGATTAAATTAGTTAGTACTAAATAAATATTAGCTATAAATTAATAATTTAATTACTAGTTACTACTAATTTAACAAATGGGCTAATGACAATTTAGCCAATATTTCTAATTACTAAATAATACTAATTTACTTACTAATTATTTATATATATATATATTTTTAACAACCATTTATCTAGTAAATAAAATGTATTTTGAAATTCATAACTCGATAATGTTTTCTTTGTATTAAACAATATTCATAACTTATTGATTCAAGAAAATGACAGGAAAATTCCAATAGGATAAAATTGCTTAAAATAGTAAACCAAAGCCAACAAGGACCGATAGCAATCACAGTCAAATTTGTTTTCCCAAAAATTAGAATTTGCACGTTTTTCAAGATTCAAAAAAATTCAGAGAAAAAAAATATAAATTTTTGAAAATATCCAAGAATTAAATTAACGGAGGTTACAAATATACCCTCCTTAAAAAAATTTTGTCCTCGAAATTAAAGGTTGGCAAGGGAGTTAAAACATGATAGAAATTTAGGCAATAACTCAGACATGATCAAAAGACAACGACAATGGCACGATCAAGATAATAAACTTGAAATTGTTTGGGCACGACTATTGATTTGGCATGATAGAATCATAGTATGATCATCATTGTTTAGACACAAATTAGGAATAATTTTAGGTTATTTAGTCATGATCTTAATCACGGCTAAGAGAAACGAATGGAGAACGAAATTCGAGTATAGAACGATCGGTAGTCAGATTTGATAAAAATCGGACTCTAGGTCGTATAAGCACGATCAGAAAAATAAATTTCAAATTGACTTAGGCACGACTAGTGATTTTGTCATGATCGAAAGTCTAATGAGCATGATGAACTAGGTCATGAAATAGGATCTGAGTTCGAACGTGATTTAACAATTTAGAATTGATCTAGGTTTTGGCACGATTCAAGATTTGACTACAAAACCAAAACTTGGGTATTCTTTAAGAATGGAAAACTAAGCACGGTATCTATAGAATCGAATTTATGGCAGGAGCAGAAATTGGTTCAGACATAACCAAAGTCCAGGTTCCGGCACGACTAACCAATCATGTAGTTGTGACCGGGTATCAAGGTTGTTTTAGGCACAATGGAAAAATTATTTCGGATATGATCACTCAATTTTATGACAAGTTCATAATCAATCGGTTAGTCGTGATCACGGGCCAAAATTTTCAAGCACGATTCAGAGGCAAAATCGGTATGATATTCATGATCGTTAGAATCACGACCATGGGATTCATAGTCGTCTAGTCATGTTAGGTCATCTAGGCACGACTAATCACAAGGAGTTCAGATATAATCAGGAAGTAAATCTTGGCCAGAAAAGAGTTTGAGTACCAGTGTTAAAATTCAAACATGATCATAATCGTTATTTCGACACGATCGAAGATAAAGTCAGTCTAACCTTGGTCAAATAGTATTTAAATATGATGAAGAGTATGGTAGTAGCCTAGGCACGATCAAGCATGAATTTCGGTATAATCAAGGATAGTATGAAGCTAAATCAGAATTGGAATAGAACTTAGTCGTTTTTTAGAAAAAATGGAGTTTACGCACAAGTGATATTGGTATCGAAGTTTGATTACGATCAAAATTAAAATACTGACACGATGAAGAATAGGGCTAATCAATATTTGGATTTAGGTTCGCAAAGATAAAATCGAGATTTTTTTTTTAAGCACGAGCAACATATTAATAGAGATCCAGGTCACGATTGAATTTAAATCAATTGAGTACGGTCAATTATCAAGACTATTGATACGATAAGGGGTACTATTCAAAGAAAATCAAAAGTTCAAAAAACGAATGTCAATTGCATTGAGATCCAATCACAATATATATATATTAAGAATATTTAGTCTCGATACGATCTAAGTTGACCAATTCTGGAAAATCAAGATTTGGGCAATATGGAGGACAAGGTCATCGAAGTCTGAGCACGAGCATACAAGGATGGAGATTCAGGTCACAATCAAATTTAATTCAATTGAGTACGACCCAAGATATTAATACGATAAAAAAAGATGAACAAGGTCGATTGGTCGTGATTAAGGGAGCTAGGATTCAATGATATTGAAAATCTTTTAGGGAAAAACAAGAAAGATTTCATACGAAAGTCAAGTTAATCATCTCTCCCTGATACTATCAATTTATCATTTGCCAATCATATTTTTCTCACAAATCCCAATATAAAAATCAACCATTATATGACTACCATCAATATTATATCCTTCTGTCATAAGATTTGACCTTGCCATGATCACCATAGGCTAAATTCCAAATTCCTAAAATATTTCCCATGAAACATACCCCTCTTATTTAGGAATCAACACTTATTCATTTAATCAAATTTCCAAATTCTTTCACCTCGTTCTAAATTAGATCTGAAACCTCTAAATCCAGTTTATGAAATCCTTGAACTTGTTTAAATCGAGTCTCGTATTTACTCAACTCCAATACCACTATGTCATACAAAATTTATTCTTATTTATAAATCAACCTTCATATTTCTTCAACGTTCACCTTCAAATATTATCCTTTTTGAATTCTATAATTTTCCTCCAATTATCTTAAAATAATTCCTGTGACGTAAAATCCTTGTGTTCTCTCTGTCTCTAATCACCCTCTTACAATATCCAGTTTAATTTCACATAATCATTGAATACAATTAAATTATCCTTTTCATTTTTAAATTTTTACATAGCCTTAGAGTAAAAGTTCCCAAGAATCAATAACCAAGATTTTTTAAGTTCTCAAAACTAGGTTGACCCTGAATATCCTCATTAGTTTTTTTTTAAATACATCCATGAATTACTCATAACCAAAATTTTCTGCGATTGTTTCTAAATTGATAACATTTATCTCTCGATTTCATTCTAAACCTTTACCACATCTCCATCTCAATTTTTTTATATTTGACATCCAACATTTTGATTCTTACAAAACAATCATATGATAACCAATTACGTCATTTTTGAACTAGTTGATTTACGTCACTTCCTCAACATTTCTTAGGTAAAATGATATGAAGATTCAAGGGTTTCAAGGTATAGCTGACAAAATTAGATACGAGACAGAGAATTGATGTAATCATGACAGTTATATAAGACAAAGAATGATGGAAATAAAAATATTGGCAGAAAAAGAATGATAATAGAATCTATTCTGCTTTTCTGTTTAAAAGAGGGAACTATTTTGAAACCAGAACTATAATATCAATCCAAAATAAGGTCTAGCAAAAATTATCGATTCATTATATTATGAAGAAATTCATAGCAAGGTTACACAAAGATTTATAATAACAGCTAAAGCTACACCTACTCCTACTCCTAAGTTAAATAATGAGAAGCAAAACAAAAACAACCAATAATTTTTTTTCTGAAAGACTGAACAAAAGTAGAGAAAACATGTTCAAAAGTATTTAAGGTACAATCTGATAATCATATGCGTCTATCCAAAATCATGGTACTCTAAATCCTCGTCATACTAGTAAGCAAGGCTATGATAATCACAGAGTCCTCGATTAAGGCACATACCTCAAGAATTATGGTATTTAAAATTTTTGCGATGCCGCTAGCTTGGCTGCGAAAATCATAAATTTCCACACCCGAGAAATATATCCAAAATCAGACTATATGTCCTCACCATGCTGGCTAATGTGACTGTAGAAGACTAGATTCCATAACTGAGATGACCTAGCCCATATAATTTCATCTTGACAAAAATTTAAATCAACAATGGATACCAAAAATCAAATTCATTAACTAACAGAAAAACAAAGGTAAATATAAATTGTTAAAATCAAATTTCGAGATATTTTATAATGAGATTCTCAAGGGTCATCCGAGAAATCTCTCAAGGAATCCTAACTGTGATTGAGTACCTTCAAAATATATCCTAATCCTACTGCAGGCTGTAGTGATACTCTAGCTCGAATACCACTACACCAACTCGACCTACATGGGACACCACTAAAAACGTGTAACGACCCGCACCCTAGAGTAAAGGCACGAGAAGTGGGTACGTCCAGCCTACGTCGCAGTCGGCGGTAGAACGCTGTCCTAGGTCAATCATCTAACAATGTAAGGTACATGTACAGTATATACGCTCCGAATGGAGGTGACATAACAATGCAGTCTCAATCACATCTAAGGTAGAATACGATAAAGATAGATAAAACTGAAATCCACAAGAGATACAGCAGATAGAAGTCTAAGTGTCTAAGATAGCACAAATCCGAAAAAATCTCAATCTCAAATACAGTAATCCATAAAGTAAATACAACTCAAGACAATTAAAATAAAATAAGAAAAACTCTAGCTGTCTACTCCAACCTCTACTGTGTCTCCACTAGGATAGCAAGTAACCTCCAAGCTATCTGTAAAATTTATCAATAGGTCGAGTCAGGACGGGAGCGAGCACAGTATATCTCAACAAATCATAGCAGAAAAGAAAATATAATCTTGCTAGAGATTAAAATACAGGAACTGAAGAATAGCATAATGTAAAAGAGAGACTGTAAGTAAATATCTACGATATATAAAAGAGAGACAGTGCTAGTGATTCAGAGTACAGGATAAACATGTGAATGGCTAGGGACTGATTCATGATTACACTACGAAATTGATTCATGATTACACTACTTGGAATTATCTACATGTTCATTTATACTCCCCCATCCCCAATCAATACACAAGGATCCAGTCAAGTTACATTAAGATTCATGATTATACTACATTGTTCATAAAGGGTGATTCATGAATTGATTCGTGAAGGCTCGGTGATCATGAGAGTGCATGAGTCACTAGCTGATTCCCGAAGATTTATGATAATAGAAGCAGGAGACACATGATGTAAGTGAAACACACGAGACAAGAGTATCTGATGCTCCCGAGAGGGATAACATCTCATGAAGGGATCCATATAGTACTAATCCATGTTACCAACGTGTCAGCATCAAGTAGAATAATCTAAAGCAGGAAATATAATCCTAAACAAGATATGAAATGATCAGAGAATGTACTCGCCTCGACTTGATTGGAGTCGACGTGCACGATACGAACGTATCGACACGAGGTAGGTACAATACTATGTTCCATAGAGGGTCCCAGGCGATGACACGGACAGTCCCAATGAGTCCAGAAAAGTCCAAATAGCCTAGTTTGTTATGTAAAAGTCTAAAATTAGGGTTTGGTACGATAATCAAATCAAGAATAGAAAATGACTATCATAGTCATGATTTATGATTCAGAGAAAAAAATATAATTAAATAAATATAATAATTTTGGAAATCCTTTATAATGTTAAACACTATATCTGCATTAATCAACATATTTTAGATAATATTTCAAACCTAGAAAATCATTTCTGTACTAATATTCCAATTTTGTCAAATATGAATTTAGGTCAAAAACTTAATAAATATATTTTATAATATTTGTAACTAGTCCAATACTGGAAAAGAATGTTTTTAATATAATAAAACTTTTAGGCTAAAACCATATATTAATTTGCTATATATACATATGTAGATTTAATTAATTAGTACAAAATACTACATTCCTAAAAGGAAACGGTTTTAAAAATATAATAACATGTACATACATACCATTTAACTAATAATTCTCTAATTATATATTAATAAATTAATAGATAATATTAATAATACTAGTAACAATAATACTTTTAATAATAAAAAAATAATAAATAATAATAAATATCATCATCATAATATATACCACTATTACACAATATATATATATATATATATATATATATATATATATATATATATATATATATATATATATATATATATATATATATATATATATATATATATTTTTTTTTTTTTTTTGAATTAATGTATAATAGTATATATATATATATATATATATATATATATATATATATATATATATATATATAACTAATATATATACTATTATACATTAATTCAAAAACTAATATATATTATATATAAACCAATATACATTATATTATATACATTATATTATATACTAATATACATTACATTATATACTAATATATATTATATATAAACCAATATATATTATATATATAAACTAATATAATTATATATAAACTAATATATATATTATATATTAATACATATAACAGTATAACGAAGCGGGTTATGATCCCAATCACAAGATGAAGAGAAGGATAGGGAAAGCTCACGAAGCGGCGATCGGAGCGCCGGGTTCGGCGAAGGGGCTCCGGCGCGGAGCAACAGTGGCAAGCGGCTCCGGCGGAAGGCGGACAACGACGGCGAGGCGGCGCGGGGAAGACGCGGGCACCGGAGCTCGAGTCCTAGCGGTGGGGCCAAGTACGACGGCGGTTCCGGGGAGCGGCGTCGGGTCTAGGGCGGAGGCTCGGCGTTCGGGGTTTGTCTCGCCGACGGAGGACCTCGATGAGCCCGAACAGAGGTCGGAGCAGATCTGGTTGTCTTGGCCAGATCTCGGTCACGGCGCCGAGGAGGAGGTGGCAGAGACGATGGATCTGGCTCGACAGGCGATCGGTAGTCGGACTGGAGGTCGTCGATCGCTGGGTTAGGTGAGTCTCCTCACCTCTCTCTCTCTCTGATTTGGTGATGGTGGTTATCGGTGGTGGTGGCTATCGTTTGATGGGGCGGCGGCGGTGGTTTGATGGCAGGGGCGGCGGGTGAAGGTGATGGCAGTGGTTGTTCGGGTGGTGGTGTTGGCAATAGATGTGTGGTCGGTCGGGAAAGGGGCGCTGGTGGTGGACGATGGTGGTGGTCGAGGATGGGGAGTCGGGATGGCCGGTCGAAAATGGACAGGAATCGTGGTCGGGATGACGACGGTGGCAGTGGTGGTGATGGGGGTGGCTGTGCCGGGATGGCGGCGGACAATGGTGGTGGTGGTCGGCCGAGGATGGCTTGGAGGTGGTGGTCGGTTTGATTGGTACAGGGAAAAATGGGGGGCTGCTAGAAATTCTAGGTTTGGGGATTTGTGTAGAAATTTTGGGGGTTAGGAAAAATTCTAGGTTACAACTCTTGGGAAGTGTGCTACTTATAGAGGAGTGGAAGAAAACCCTAAAAATGTATATGTAATAGATATTAGGAGAACTAGTGGAAAATACTAACATACTAATGCTAACTTAGTTACTAACTGCTAACATATGCTAGTGATTAAATTAGTTAGTACTAAATAAATATTAGCTATAAATTAATAATTTAATTACTAGTTACCACTAATTTAACAAATGGGCTAATGAAAATTTAGCCAATATTTCTAATTACTAAATAATACTAATTTACTCACTAATTATTTATATATATATATATTTAACAACCATTTATCTAGTAAATAAAATGTATTATGAAATTCATAACTCGATAATGTTTTCTTTGTATTAAACAATATTCATAACTTATTGATTCAAGAAAATGGCAAAAAAATTCCAATAGGATAAAATCGCTTAAAATAGTAAACCAAAGCCAACAAGGGCCGATAGCAATCACGGTCAAATTTGTTTTCCCAAAAATTAGAATTTACACGTTTTTCGAGATTCGGAAAAATTCAGAGAAAAGAAAAAAATACAAATTTTCGAAAATATCTAAGAATTCAATTAACGGAGGTTACAAATTAACTACATCAGCATGCCAGCTGCACATATACGAAGAATACACCAATATTTGGTATCCTCGTATTTGTACATAAGCTGTAAATAATATAACATGATAAGCCACAATATAAATAACTATATCTCATCCACAGCTCAACACAGAATGAATAATAAGTCTCAATAATAAAAGAAATCAAGAGATAGCCGGGTGGACATACCCACTCCAAACAGTTATGAAAATAGTCTCAACTAAATGGAGTCCAACCTCCTCAAAATAGAAAGATGAAGATAAAAAGATGTCCACTACATAGTTTTAGATAATAAAGAAAAACTAAGTATCAGCGGGAGATGCTTAGTTATCGACGTAAGAATCCGTACTCTTGGGGATAGTCCTGCTCGTCTAATCCTGGAGAGATCACCAGGTCCTCAGAGGGACGTAACAAGATACAGAAAAATATACCGAAATAACTGAATGTGTAAGCATGCAACGATAACACTACAGGATCTCCTAACCGTCTATGTGAGATGCAATTTGAGGATAACATTCTATACAGGGGCTGTAGGATCAACAGAGTAAATAAAGAATGGCAGTAAGTAGCGCTCATCCGGGTCTCTATCGGCCAGGGGCAGAAAGTAGCGCTCATACGAGTCTCTATCGGCCCACAAATGTGTGTAAAAAAAAATATATGTAGCCCCTACGCTAGTAGCTGTCCCCTCCCCCCAATGCTCCTATCCAAGATGTATCCACAATCTGTCCAGTTGGCAACTGCTACGGCTTCTAACTCGACACACTAGTAGCAGTTACCTTCTATCCATCGTACGACCCATACGTATCGATGGCCAGTCGAGTACGCAGGTCCGTGTCCTATATGAAATCACTCATCTCGTGATACAAATGTGTCAAGGCCATAGGAGATATGAAAATATCTCACACTCATAAGGTGGTCGTCTAACACTAGGTCGATATGCATAATAAAATATAAAATAACAAAAACGACTAAATCTAGTCGCCTGCACCCAAGTGTGACTTGGACGCTCAATATAAACAAAATGACAAATAGAAAAAAGAAATATGCAATAATAAAATATACTAAAAATAAGTGAGCACAATCAGAATATATGGCAAGGTATACTTACATGTGGTGCAAGGAAGGCAATCCAACAGTTGCAAGCGGCAACACCAAAAACTCACAATTCATAGATGACTCCGGATGTTGAAACAAACATCAAAAACGTTATCGGTATAAAAGATATCTCTAAAAAATGCCTGTCCGAAAGTCAAATTCTAAAACAGGGGCAAAAACATAATTTTCGGTCAAAACGATATCCGCCATTGGACCCGTTTTGCACCAAAATGCGTGCCAGAACCTACCATCTCTAAAGTTGTCAAACTACATGTCTACGGATCCGATTTAAGGAGACGAACCCATCGGTGTGACCAATTTTGGATTCCGATGAGTCATGCACAAAATCGTCCGTTGGATCGGGTTACGGGCCCTCCAATTTGGCGTTCCGATCAACCTTCTCAGAATCAGACCAAACTTGGCATACAAGAACAGAAAAATGATACGGTCCTGTTGGCGTAAGTTTTGTGACGATCCGATGAACATGCATGAAGTTATGGTCAAGTTTGTAAAACGTAGATACGGGGGTATCTTGATGTATACTCATTGATTTCGTCGTGCACACGCAACGAAATCGAGTCCCGTCAGTTTCCACAGGTCGGCAAAATCCATACGTGCCTTTCGATGCGTATAGTGCGTGACCACGTCGCCCGGTTTGTCTGGGTGCACGCCGTATCAGAATTTTTTTTCTGAATTTCAGATATTTAAAACCAATTTTTCGCACAAGTTTAACATCACGCCATTCTCTGTACAATAAAAGATTCTACAAAATACGTTTTATTCTTGGTATGTTGTCTACAATGGTGTTTAGTTTGTTTCCCGAAAACCTTACTATTTAGTTCGAAAAGTGGCTTACAAGTTGGGTTTTGACAGTCCTACAACTTTGTGTTCGAGATAGTTTTTTGCTCGACTTTACGTCGAGTTCTCGGGCAGGTCGATCCTCGATATTCGAATCCCCTCGAAGGGTTAAAAGGGGGTTATATTGGCTATCACTATGAATTCGTATCACAAGATTTCATCACACAGAACTTGAGAAAAGTGAACCAAAATATGGGTACCTGGCGGGCGGCTCAGGCGATCAACGGCCAGAGTAGTTCGCCAGAGTAGTTCGCCAGAGGGTGGGGGAGACTCGGGGATGGCTTTGCAAAGTTTTGGTTAGGATTCCATCGAGTTCTCTCGGCCACTTTATATATATACTGCTATTCTTATTCAAGTCTGATTCCCCTTTGGCTTACGGGAACAATCGAGTTTGGTATTCGAATTTGGGCAGCTATTGGCAAATCTAAGATTGATATGGATTGCTAGAGGAAATCTAGATTTGAAGATTTGAAAAAGGTTTGAATTTAAAAGATTATTTAAACCCCTCTTTCAATCGCATGGAGCGGGTCGGCCATTTGAGAGTACTGTAGCTCGGCTACAGTACAAACTCTTTTTTTTAACTAACTAACTAACAAACTATATTTTATATATATATATATATATATATAATATATAATATATATATATAAAATATATAAAATATATATATATAAATATATATATATATATACATATATATATATATATTTTTTATATATATATATATATATATAAAGTAATGAATTAATACAAAAATATATATAGCAAAAAAATAAGTAAAAATATTAAATTAATTAGGAATAAAATATGGAGGTTTACATCCTACCCAACATACAAAATTTCGTCCTCGAAATTAAACTACTGTAGGGGGGTCGAATGCAATGCAATATTAAGAATCTAAAACGCAATGTACCTTGGTCTTCGAACAAATGCGGGTAACGATTTTGGATGTCGTCATCATGCTCCCAAGTAGACTCTCCTGGCGAGTGCTGCTTCCACGCCATGCGAACCAATAATATAGGTTGATTCCGCAACACTTTCACTTGGCGGTCGAGGATACCTACAGGTTGCTCTTTGTACGACAAACTCGGTCCAACTGTGATCTCGGAGTGATCGAGCACATGACTTCTGTCTGTCACGTACCTCCTCAGCTGAGACACGTGAAATACGTCATGTACTCCCTCTAGCGACGGTGGTAATGCCAATCTGTAGGCAACCTCTCCAACACGTTCTAAGACATCGAAAGGGTCGACATATCTTGGACTCAACTTGCCACGCCCTCCGAATCGAGTTGTGCCTCTAGTGGGGGATATCTTCAAGGAAACATGGTCGTCTTCCTTGAATTTCAAAGGTCGACGACGATTATCTGCCCACTATTTTTGTCGATCCTGTACTACTCGTAGGTGGTCTTGTATCTTCTTTACCTTCTCCACTGTGCTCAAAACCAGTTCGGGACCCAATATATGTCGCTCTTCGATGTCGCTCCAACAAACAGGAGATCGACACTTTCTACCATACAATGCTTCAAATGGAGCCATCTGAATGCTCGTTTGATATCTATTGTTGTAAGAAAACTCCACAAGATAAAGGTGGTCCTCCCATGATCCGTTAAAATCAAGCATACTTTCTCTCAGCATATCCTCTAGTGTCTGAATCGTACGCTCTGACTGGCCGGCTGTCTACGGATGGTATGATGTGCTAAACTTCAAACGCGTACCCAAACTGTCCTACATACTCCTCCAAAAGTGTAAGGTAAACCTCGAGTCACGATCCGACACGATGCTAACTAGTATACCGTGTAGCTTCACTATTTGCTTCATATACATATTCGCTAAAGCTTCTGTGGACTGCCCCACTCTAAAAGGTAAAAGTGGGCCAATTTGGTAAGTCTATCAACAATTACCCATACCGCATCTCGTCCACTAGAACTCTGAGGAAATCCTGTGACGAAGTCCATCGTAATGTGCTCCCACTGCCACTCGAGAATGGGTAGCGGCTGCAATAATCCAGCCGTCCTCTTGTTCTTGGCCTTCACTTGTTGGCATACCAAACACTTGTCCACGAAACGAGCTATCTCCCGATTCATTTCATGCCACTAATAATACTGTCGCAAGTCATCTTAGTTCCTCCGGGATGTATATAATAAGTTGAACTATGCGCTTCCATCAACGACTCTTGTCGAAGCTCTCCATTAGGAACATAAATACGATCACCACATCGCAATGTCCCATCGGGATGATTCCTCCATCCTGTCTGCTTTTATGCCTCAGTCCTCTCTCGAAGCCGTCAAAATCTAGCATCCTTAGGTAATGTCGCCTTGATCCTCTCCACTAGCGATGATTGCACTTGGAGGTTGGCTAACACGCCATCTGCTCCCGGCAATACGACCTCAATACTAAGCTGCGACATGTCTCTGATCAACTCCTTCTGTGTAGTCAAGAAGTATGCCATGGGCTTACGGTTTAATGCGTCTGCCATAATATTAGCCTTGCCCGGATGATAATGTAGCTCAATATCATAATCTTTCATCAACTCCAACCAATGTCGCTGTCGCATATTCAACTCTTTCTGTGTGAACATGTACTTAAGGCTCTTATGATCGTTGTAGATGTCAAGCTTCTCGCCGTACAAGTAGTGTCTCCATAGCTTCAAAGCAAAGATAACCGCTGCGAGCTCTAGATCGTAGGTTGGATAATTCTTCTCGTGCACCCTCAACTGTCTCGATGAATATGCTACTACATGACCATGCTGCGTCAACACACATCCTAATCCCTTTCCGGATGGAACGTTGTAGATCACAAATTCTCTCGGGTCCGATGGTAGTGTCAAGATGGGTGTAGTGGTCAAGCGTTTCTTCAACTCGTCAAAAACGGCTTGACACTCATCTGTCCATACAAACTCCTGATCCTTGCAAGTTAGTCGAGTCATAGGCCCCACTATTCGAGAGAAATCTTCTACGAACCTTTGGTAATATCCCGCAAGTCCAAGAAAACTTCTCACCTCAGAAGCCGATATAGGAGCGGGCTATGCCTTGACTGCTGTGATCTTCTCGGGATCTACCGATATGCCGTCTCCAGTAACACTGTGCCCAATAAATGATACCTCCTTGAGGAAGAAATCATACTTGCTAAACTTTGCAAAAAGTTGCTCATTTCTTAAGATTCCCAAAACTGTCCATAGATGATGCTCATGCTCCTCTTGGCTCTTCGAGTATATCAAGATATTATCTATAAAGATGACTACAAATTTGTCCAGGTATTAATGAAAGATCTTATTCATTAAATTCATGAAGACTACGGGAGCGTTGGTCAAACCGAAAGGCAGGACCAAGAACTCGTAGTGTCCATACCTCGATCAAAAAGTCGTCTTCGCAATGTCTTCCTTCCGAACCTTCAGTTGGTGATAGCCCGATCGTAAGTCAATCTTGTAGAATACTTTGGATCCACTCAGCTGGTCAAATAGAACATCTATACATGGCAAGGGTTACTTGTTCTTCACCGTCACTTCATTCAAGGCTATGTAGTCGATGCACATGCACACTTTCCCGTCTTTCTTAGGCACCAAAAGATCGGGTGCTCCCCATGGTGACGCACTGGCACGAATAAAGCCTTTCTCCAATAAGTCATCAATCTGTGTCTTCATCTCTCTACCACTTATCACTACCGAATAATCTCTACAAATACCACTAACAGGTACAACTCCTACAGTGAAGATTCTAATATTTTTAGGTAATGATGACATGGATATGTTGTGTCCAGTGGCAGCTAGTGGCTATAAATGAATGGGTGGCTCAAGTGTCAAATAATGTGATAGCATGAAATGATGCAACTAAAACCATACCTGCTATGACGTCCACCTCTGGTTCTGTCTCTTCTGTAGCTAGTGCAAAAGCCTTCCCAACTCTTTGATTTTCCGTTTGTGCTCTAGCATGTTAAAATTGGGCTGCCTGAGGGGGTCAGGATGGTCGTGGTGCTCCTGGTCCCATAATCGCTAGCCTCTATATCTACTGCTGGTTCTGTGGAGTGGTCCTCCGAAATGAGCAAACTCTAGCCTGGTGCTGACTCGATCCGTAAGCTAGGCAATGTCCCAGTCGTCGTCAGTATCCCTGAACATGACCAACTTTGCCACAGAAATGGCAAGTGGCCTTCTCCTGTGCCTGGTATGGCCCTGTCCTCTGGTGATGCTGGTGTGAGGGTGGACGTCTCATTGGGCCTCCTGTAGTAGTCTTAGTTGATCCCATGGTCGAAGCAGCTTGTCGGTTTGCCTTCTTGCTTATGGCCTCTTGAGTTCTAGCCTCTACTAGAAAAGCTGCTTGGGAGACCCTCGACTCGGAGATGGTGTATCTCTGCAACTCTATACTCAAGCCCCTATGAAATTTTTTGGCTTTCTCCAGCTCCGTCGTAACCAACCCCGGTGCAAAACGACTCAACCGACTAAACTCGATGTCGTACTCATTAACTATCATACTCCCCTACTACAAGTGTAGAAACTGGTCATACAGTACATCCTTGGCAGTATCGAAGAAAAACTTCTTACTGAACAGCCTTTTGAATTTCTTTCATGTCTGATCAACTCCTAGCCGTCTTTCCTCTGCGGCCCACCAATCGTAAGCATTTTCTTCCATCTGCAACTTCACTGCCGTCATCCATAGGACTGCGGATAACTCCAAAGCCTTCAAGAGATTTTCTGTCTTAACCAGCTAATTGGTGATTCCGATAACATCTTCACTGCCTTTTAAGTGTGGAGGATTCAGGTTGCAGAATCCCTCGATAGAGCCTGCAGAGGCTCAGGGTGCTCGGGTCAGTGTTGTCTCAAAACTCCTCTTGATGGTCTCGTTCTGCTGTATCTGGGCATATACTTAGCCCTGAAGGATCTGGTATATAGTAGTCCCACTAGCCTGAGGCATGGGCTACTGTGGGGGCATATATGGCATCTGGGGCATAAATTGTAGGGCACCCTGAGGCCCGTACTGTGGAGAATATGAAGGATATGGAAGGGGATACTGTGGTGGGTATGATGGAGGATACTGAGGTGGATACTGTAGAGGATACTTGGGTGGATATTATGGTTGATATAGTGGGGGCTGCTATGGTGGGTATGATGGTGGATACTGTGGAGGCTGCTGTGGTGGATATGATGGTGGATATGGGGGTAGAATCTGTAGTGGAAACTGAGGTGGATAGGGTGGCGTAGGTGGTAGGTACTCTTCTTGAGCTGTATGGTTTTCGGGGCCTGTCTGTCCCACTTGGGGTGCCGGGGCTGGCTGCTAAGTAGTGGGCGGTGTCATCACCGGCTGCAAGGCTGGTCCGGATGGTGCTAGAGTGGTAGGGGACATGGCTAGGGGTGGCAGACCCACTGGTCCCTCTTGAGTTGTTGAGCTTCCATCAGTAATGGCGAGAGGAGTAGCGCGTCCACTACCAAGATTCATCCTATATTGGCACAAAAATTACAATTTTGGTTAGAACAAAATCAAACTGGATGCAATCAAGCAATTAAACGAGAAGTTGAGAAGAGATGAAGGAAGGTATTAATAAGTGGATGAGATTCTATATCCTACTCCTATATACAGGCTTGTTAGACACAGTCATATATCCCAACAATATTGTTAACCTGTATGGGCCACCACAAAAACATGTAAAACTCCAGTCCCATAAAGCATAGGACTAAGTACGTTAGTATGCCAGATGTATATATACGAAGAATACACCAATACATGGTACTCGTATTTGTACATAAGCTGTAAATAATATAACATGATAAGCCACAATATAAATCACTATATCTCATCCACAGCTCAATGCAGAATGAATAATAAGTCCCAATAATAAAAGAAGTCAAGGGATATCCGGGTGGACAAGCCCACTCCAAACAGCTATGAAAATAGTCTCAACTAAATAGAGTCCAACCTCCTCAAAACAGAAAGATAAAGATAAAAAGATGTCCACTATATAGTCTCAGATAATAAAGAAAAACTAAGTATCAGCGTGAGATGCCTCATCATCGACGTAAGAAGGAATTGGCAACTCGGAGGATCGTCGAAACATGGCCAGAGTATGGCGGCGCATGGCGGGGCTTGATCGATCAGGAGTGAGAGTAGAGAGAGAGAAAGAATGTAGTCTCTTAAGCCTCGATGGAAGGAATTATAAATTATAATAGATCTAGGGGTAATAGTGGAAGACCCTAACTAACCATAACTAACTACTAACTAATTACTAAACAATTAATTAGCAACTAATCTAATAATTATGACTAAATAAGAACTATGCACTCTCTAGCCCAAAGCTATAAGTCCACACTCTAAGCCCAAGGTTGGTTGGCAATTAGGATAGCTAGCCCACAATCTAAGCCCAAAATTGGTAGGCACATATTAATTAAAAATAAAATTAATCTAAAATTAGATTAATAAATAAACTAATTCAAAAATGAAATTAACTAATTAAATATTATTATTCAGAATAGTAAATAAATTCATAATGAATATGAAAATAATTTTATAACTTTCCAAAATTACAATATTGTTTTCAAAAATAGGAAATTCAAATTTAGGTAGTTACTATCTACACGCCTTAAAAGAAATTTTGTCCTCAAAATTTAAATTAACATGATTAATAGAATCAAAGTTTAAATACAATCAAGGATACATATTTAAAATCTAAGTACAAATATTAATATAAACAAAATCACTTGCGCGATCAAACACTTGAATGATGTTTTTTGGCATGATTAAGTGATCAAGTAAAAAAATTTAGAAATGGAATGGTTTGGCACGATTAAATTCTAATCATGATTAAGGCAAGACCAAGAATAAAACCAATTGTTCAGGCACGATCAATAAAATGATTCGATTTGGCACGACTTGGATATTCAAATATTTATCAACAAACATTCACGCACGATCAACCAATATGGCACGAGGAAGATCGTTATCAAAGCGCGTCAAGATCCGTAGGCCAATCAAATACAATATGATTTCAGCATGATAAAGGATGGATTTGAAATTAAAATCAAATAAGCATGATAAGAAATGAATCAAATCTCTTAGGCACATATAGGATAAAATTGTCTAGATAAAGCCATTAGTTATGATCAAATTGAATTTAGCACAAACTGGTTAATGTACGATCAACTCAAGGCAAAATATGGACGTGATTAATGTTGAAATTTAGGCATGATTTAAGAACAATTCAATGTATGAAATCAAAGTCACCTAGTCATGTAAGTCATATATGCATGACTAATATTGGTATGTCAGGATAGAGTCATGTCTAAGATAGAATCTAGTCAAATAGGACCTAAATATGATAATTATATAATTAAAATTTAGGCATGATTAGAATTAAATCATTGATGCGATCGACGAATAAACTTGGGCACGATTAAAATTGAATCATAGTATAGCCATAATAAAATGGAATTAAAATTTAGCTACGATCAGTAAATCTAAATCATAAGTTTATGACAAACTTAAAGTTTTGGCACGATTGTGAATAAATCAAGTCAAATAAAAAAATGTTTAGATGTATTAAGAATATAATCAAAATCACGATTAAAAGTTTTCAAGTACGATTAAGAATATAATAAAAATGTATAGTCGCGATCAAAATAGATTTGATTATACTAATACGAATACAAAGGTGATTTACAGAATAGAAAAATGAGATCCCTATTAGGAAAAATATTACAGGATATGATATTCAAAAGGGAATATAAGATAATTATCTCACATTAGTACTACAAGGTTTATCTGGTCATCATTCAATTATGCTTCTATTTACCAATCTAAAAACTACTAAAATAATCATCGATCCATTAATCCTGAAAAATTAAACTATAATGTACATCCATAATTATAATACTCAATCTTTTTTCCTTCTTCGTGTAATCTATTATCAATTATACATGACCCACACCCAGAATTGGGCATAAATCATGTGCACGCCCAGCCTATGCCGCAGAGTAGGTGGTAGAATGTTGTATACTTATAATATGATGACACCACGCAATATAAACTCCACTTGGGAGGCAATCAACTCATATACAAAAATACTCAATCATAGCTCTAACATAAATGAAACAAAGAAGAAATATAAAGCCAAAGATCAACAAAATAGATAAACCCGAACTATGTGTCCATCAATGTCAAAATCAAATATCGACTATATTTGGAGACAAATTCGGCTCAAACTAAAACTAATCTAACTAAGCAAAGACAACTGGTCAGGTGCTGCAAAACTCTTCATGTGACGTCAGGTCAGGCTCAGCTATACTTCCTATATACGTGGACCAAAGTACATAGGGTTATCCGTCCTCATTATTCGCAACCTAAATATTTACCCATCAGGATGGAACGAGTACAATTCATTGTGTACAGTTCCAAGTATATGTTAACGACTATAAGCCACGGTTAGTCAAAAATATATGATGAGAATATGAAAGTAAAATATAATAGGAACTTGGTGAATCACAAGAAAAAATATAATGCATATAAAGGAGATAGAACAGGAGAATGTAACTATCTATGTGATTGAAGTACTATTTCGATATGTGATCGGTCTTGGAACAGTACACCACAAGATCTAAGTTAATTATCAAGGTCTATGTGCAGAAAATAAAACATGGTCTAAGGTCTGATTACACATCTATTAGTACTCCCCCGTCCTGACAAGACATACAAGATAAATGACATGAATTGAAAGAGACGACATGCAGTACTACTGTGTAACGAGCGTGTCAAAATTAGGTATGACATAACTGAACAATATAACATAGAATTAACAATATTGAAAATAATAATAAATGTACTCGTCTAGTGTCATGAGCTGATGATTGGGGTCTGGTGCAAATCTCGAGTCCAAGTAACCTATTATGAATATTGAAATGTCAATGGTGAATATAATTTATAATAAACTATTTGCTTGTTTATTGGATTTTTCTAGGTCAATCTCTATTTCTACCTAAATTCTCTAACTCAATAACCTTTAACTCCATAGCCATTAGTTTCATATTTACTTATATCCTACTT
>JANAVB010030542.1:0-30048 GCA_029216955.1 Iris pallida
GCAAGCCTTTTGTACCCGGCAGTTGCCGGTGCGGTCATTCATGCGAGGGACCCCCCTTTCCATCGCTCTTCTACCCCTTTATAGATGCTTCTCCTCTTACCAGCACCAATCCTGTCGATTCTCTTGCTCCTTCGGGAGCCCCCTCTACGGGACGCGAACCGCATACTCTCTCTGTCCCGGGATCCTCGGCTTCCGGAGCCCCACCTAGCAACCCCTCCTTTGCGGATGTTCTTAGGCCGGATTGCGTTCAGACAACCCATATTTCGGCCGCAGATGTGGTTCTGCCTGATGTCACCCTGACGCCACCTACTGACGAATACCCCATCAGGGTCCCCTTCTCCTACGAGGAGATCCGTTCCCTATCCTCCCCCTTCATCCGGACTTTCGCCTTGAAGTTCGGATCCGGTTGCCCTAAAATCTCTTCTGCTAAGGAGGCTATCACCGGGTGGGGCCACTCGGCGGCATACCAGATAGCTCCTCTCGACCCCAAATACATGTTTCTTTATCTAACCTCCGACCAGGACTACAACAGAGTGTGGGCGAAGAAAATGACCAAAATTGACACTCAGATCGCCAAAATCGTCAAATGGTCTCCGAACATCAACCCAAAAATCAATTCGACCATCGTCACCTCCTGGATCACCCTACCCAATCTTTCACTGGTGTGCTTTCTGCCAGCAGCCCTCAAGCGGATCGCCAGCTCGTTCGGGTCCCTCGTGGCCATCGCTGATGAAACGAAAAACCTCTCAAAATATAACTACGCCAAGATTTGCGTAGAGTTGGACCTCGCAAATGAGCCACCCAAATTGATTGAGATAGAACTCGGAGATCAGTCATTCAGTCAATCACTGGTCTACGACAACAGCATAATTTTCTGCCAACACAGCCAGATGAGCGGCCATTCTTTGCAGTACTGCTTCCGCGCCCACCTAGAACTCAAGATACCTGACACCAGGAAAACGCACGAGCAAGCCGCGACATCCAATCCCCGTACCCCCCTAACGATCCTAACCCCCAACCCCCCCTCTTCCGTCCAATGCCCTCCCATCCAGACAGAATCTGGCACTGCCCCCCCCCTTCCCTCGCCATCTCACTCCATAATTCCTTCGGAGCTCTCGATTTAGTTCCCTCTGATTGCACTCTAGAGACGGCTATCACCGATTGCCTCCCTGATCCCTTACCCTCTCCCCCACACGGCTTCGCCATCGTGACCCTTTAGATCCTCCCTCCAATCGCCTCCGTTTCAATCCCCCAGCCTCCTCTCGCGGTCAGGTGCCCCCCAGTGTGTCGCCTTCGGCAGGCCTCCGATCGTCCCCTCCCGGTATGGAATCGGACTCATCGTTCGTTGTCGATCCGCCCCACGGTGCAGACCCCAACCAGTCCCTCCTCCTCAGCAAGGCCGACGAGCCCCCCTTCCTAGACAGCGACAATCCTCTATGCGCTGAGAAACGGCCGGCGGCAGTCCCGCAAACTACCCGTATAAGAAAAAGAAGAAAAATAAGAAACAAAAACAACGATCGGCGATGACCACGAGATCTGCCGCAAAGCTCCACAATACCCCCACCTACTCCCTCAATGCCTAAATGCTCTTCTGGAACGTTCCTGGTCTTAGAAATAAATCGACGATGAATCGCATAATCAGTCTCACCAAATCCAATCGTATTGATTTACTCGTCATTATTGAACCAAAAATACCCCACTCAAGCTGGGATTCCCCTCTGCGATCTCCGGATGTCACGACATTTGGATCTTCTTCGCAGCTGAGTTCCGGTTCGGCTTAATTCATGATTCCCCTCAGGCTCTCTCCTTCTGGATCGAACACCCCGCTCTCAAGTCTCGCACCTTACTTTCGGCTATCCACGGTAGCTGCGACATCCCGGAGCGCAGAGTTCTTTGGGAGTTTCTGTCAGGACCCCGGCCTGCCCCACGACGTCCTACCGTGGCTATGCATCGGGGATTTTAACACCGTTTCATGCAGAGAGTAGAAATCCGGAGGCCACGACCCCCCTCATTTGGCTATGGAAGACTTCAACAACTTCGCATTTACCGTGCACCTTTCCACGGTCCCATTCCACGGCAACCAGTTCACTTGGTGCAATATGCAGGAAGGAGCTCGAAGGCAGTACTCCCGCCTTGACCGTGCCATGGTTAATGACTGCTGGTCGGATTTGGGTTTGATTACTAACCTTTCGTACCTAAACTCCACCGAATCAGATCACTCCCCTCTTCTGCTAGAGATCAATAACAACCCCAACCGCATCAAAAAATCGTTTCGATTCCATGACTTCTGGCGTCACTACCCCCAGTTCATGCACATAGTGGAAGAGGCTTGGGCATCCACCACCAATCTGGACCCCCTGGTCAGAATAGCTTCGAAACTCAAAGCTACTAGAAAAGCTCATACGGCCTGGAGCAAGAACGCGTTCGGAGATATTTTTCAAGCCATTAAGGATGCCGAAGACGATGTCACCCGTGCGGAGTTCGCTTTTGCCGTCGCCGGCTCCCCTGAGGCTCGCGCTACTCTTAACCTCACCAAGGCCATCCTTAAATCTAGGATCAAGGTTGAAACGGCTTTCTGGAAACAAAAGGCCAGATTAACCTGGGACACGAAAGGGGACCAGAATTCGGGATTCTTTCACAAGTGCGTCAAAGGTCGCAGAAGCTCTCTTAGAATTCATCGCATCAGCGACGGGAACGGCCAACTGCTGGACGACCAGGAAAGCATTCTCGAGGCTGCCACTAACTACTTCTCCAACATGTTTGCTAAAGAAGACGTGGCCAAAGATGACGGCTTCCTGTCTGAGATCCCCTCCCTGATTAACGACAGGAATAACGATCTCCTTACCGCTCCCCCCACTGCCGAAGAGGTTAAGGTCGCTGTGTGGTCCATTAATGTGCACAGTGCTCCGGGACCCGATGGGTTCAACGGTATTTTCTTCAGAACGTGCTGGGAAATCATACAGTCAGACCTCTTGGAGGCCACATCGGCTTTTTTACAAGGAGCTACATATCCGAAATCCATATCCTCCGCCCACATCATCCTCATTCCCAAGAAAGACAGCCAGGAGACCTTTAAAGATTTCAGACCGATCAGCCTCTGCACTTTCACTAACAAAATATTTCTAAAATCATCGCCACTAGGATGTCTGACCTCCTCCCCAGGATCATATCCGAAGAGCAATACGGTTTCGTCAAAGGTCGTAATATCACCGATAATATCCTTCTGGATCAAGAAATGATCACTTGCATGAAATTTTCATCCAGGGGGGAACGTCGCTATCAAACTGGACATGGAAAAAGCGTACGACCGTCTTGACTGGCAATTCTTGATCTGGGTGTTCAGAGCCTTCGGTTTCTCTGAACCAGCGATCGACATCATCTTTAGATCCATCAACAACTCCTGGTTTTCCATGGTCATCAACGGACAAGCTTAGGGATTCTTTCGTGCTACCCCGCGGGGTCAGACAGGGAGATCGCCTCTCCTCCACTATTTTTATTGTCACGACCGAAGAGCTTAGCAGAAACCTCAAAAGAATGCCCAGTTCACCTGGATTCCATCACTTTTACACAACGGCGGGTTGCCCTCTTATAACTCACCTTGCGTACGTGGACGACATCCTCATTTTCTCCGCTGGCGATATTGGATCTATTGAGGCGGTTACCAGGACTCTTGCTAATTACTCTAGATGCTCCGGGCAGAGAGTTAACAAAAGTAAGAGCATGATCTATACTCATCACAAAGCCGATAAAACTCACTCGGCAGTGCTGTCCACCATGACCTCCTTCTCCACAGCATATCCGCCTTTCCTTTTCTTAGGCTGCCCATTGGTGTACGGCAGAGCCAACTCTGGCATCTTCGACCACATGGTGGGCAAGATTCGCAAGAAAATCGCGGGTTGGCACAACGCTACCCTTTCTCCTGGGGGAAGTTGATTCTTATAAATTACGTCCTATCCTCCATCCCCCTATACACCCTTGCCGTTTGCTCGCCTCCCATCAAAGTGCTCCACTCTATTGAATCCCTCCTTGCCAATTTCTTTTGGGGTCATCTCGAGGGCAAAGACAAGCATCACTAGGCTAGTTGGGACACCATGTCCCAAATCTACTGAGGAAGGTGGTCTGGGCTTTTGCAGACTAATCTACATTGTGGAAGCACATTTTGCGAAGTTGTGGTGGAAACTTCGCACCGAACGCTCGATTTGGACCAAGTTTATGAGAACGAGATACTCCAGATCCTGTCATTTGACAGAGGCGTCCGCTAACAACAGGTCTTCTACGTCGTGGCGGCATATAATACGCGGTACAGCCTTGCGAAACCGCACTTGCATTTGACGTTGGGCAACGGTCATTCGCAGGCGTGCAAGAAACGTTGGTTGGGGGATGACATACTAAGGCCCAATGCCCTTACACCGCCGCTCTACGAGATACGTGATTTTTGGAATGATGACATGCCTGGGTGGAATTGGGATAGAGTTAGAGATTGGCTAGGCCCACTGGCCTGGGCTAGCCTGGGCGCCGCTAACCTTTCGATCAACGACGCGCATGACGAGCTCTGATGGTCTCCTAACCCGGGTGGTCTCTTTACCCTGACTTCTGCTAAAATAATCGTCAGAAGCACCCATGAAACGTCCTCTCCTTCCGCCAAGTTTTGGCATACTTGTATACCCACCAAATGGTCCATTCTCATCTGGGGTGTCGTGCGCCGGAAACTACCCACGGACGATGCCATCAATTCCTTCGATTTTAGTCTGGCATCCAGATGCCATTGTTGTGAGGAACCACAATCGGAAACTGCCGATCATGTCCTCCTTTTTGGTGAATCAGCCACGTAAATTTGGACGATCCTTCACAACAAGTTCAGGGTTGTCCCCATGATCGGGGGCATCAACGATCTGCTGGCCAGCTGGAACACGTCTCATGGGCATCAGATCGTCGCTGCCGCCGTCTTTTGGGTCTTATGGAAGAACCGAAACAAATACAGATACGAGGGCCACCAACTCTCGTCCTCACAATTGTACAGAGAGGTCGTTCGACAAATTTTCAAACGTAAGAGGCGTTGCTCTCACGCCTCGCACCACTTTTGGGAGGTCCTGACCTGATCCGGGCACTGTGCGCGTCGCCTGCTGGCTGTCTTTGGCCGGTAACGACTGCGGGTTTCGGGGCGCATTTTCCTCAGGCGCTAGCTTTCTGCACCTCACCTTCCGATGCCCGGTCGTGCAGCCGTTTTGCGGGCTCCACTTTGTGTTTCATGTTTTCATTTTTTCGTATTTCGCGTGCGGCGCGTTTACTTGTAAAGGCTTCGGCATTTTGCGCCTCCATCAATAAAGTTTGGGTTTAAAAAAAAAAAAAAAAAAAATATATATATATATATATATATATATATATATATATATTTATATATATATATTTATATACACATTAGAAATATACACATTAGAAAAAAAAATATACACATTAGCCAAGCTAATGTGTATACACATTAGAAATATACAAAAAAAAAATACACATTAGAAATATAATGAACACCTATTAAATGAATAGCCAAGCTATATCAAGCAATAAAACTAAAAAAAAATAGAACCTATATGGCCATTGTGACATTTCTACAAACGCCTTGGGGTCATAATTCGTAGTCTCCCTAAAATGGACTTTAAACCCTATGTAATCATCACAATATGGCTCATTAGGACCTCAATCCACTACCTATTAGTCATGGGAGGGGTCTCCTATATGAATGCATGAAATTTGACCATAGAAAAGTAAGTTTAGAGGGTTATACCTATGTAGAATGTAGCCTACACCAAGATCCACGAATTTGGGGAAGATGGGTGAAGAAAGAGCTCTCAAATCCTTGCTAGAGCCTCCACCACGCATCCTTGAGCTCCCCCATGCTTTTGCACAACAAAGGGAAGAAAGAGGAGACAATTTGGAAGATGATGAAATGAAGAAATATGTGAAAACCCTAAAGGAATGGTGGCTGCAATTTGGGGGTTTATAGGGGTTAAATAGAGTCTTGTCAAACCTTAAACTCTCCATTACACTTAGTATTAGGAAGGTCCTTAAGTGGGCTAAGTGGTTTGTCTCTATTAAGGCTTGTAGTCAACCTAGCCATGACTAGAGTCTAATTAATCAAATAATTGGTCAAGTCAAATTAAATGGGTCCACTATGACTAATGAATAAGCTAACCTACTAATAAATACAACCACCATATTAAAATAAAAAATACATAAATTGTGAAATGACATAAATACCCTTGTTCTAGAAAAGTGGTAGTGACATACTTCCTCAATAACCCATTTTAAACTATGTTATACGATCTACCCCATCTCTATATATCATAGGTAAAATTGTAGAATGATTGTAGTCCATTGCTCCTAGATTCTTTCATTAGATTAGGTTGCCTATATGAATTCTATGCTACAAGTCTAATCCATTCGGTCTATCTAATAGTGGCGTCTATCGTACCTCTATAACCTTAAACAATCAATCCTACTTAATATATTCTAATAGCTACCTTCTATTTTAAGATAAAATACAATTCAAGGAGTGTCAAGCATGAGCATTTGTCCTTTCGAAATAGGGAAAGGCAAGAATTCATGGTAAGAAATTCAAAAAGGATGATCGAATACAATTTTCGAGTTCCAAGGGCGATAAAGGAAACCAAAAGAATTTTCAAAGCACTTGTGGATTGAGATCCTAATATACTATCTAATCGCAAGCCCGCTAAGTACAGTAACATAACCGAAATGGCTAACTCGACCTACACGGGCCACCAAAAAATTAGGTAACGCCCTAATCCCAAAATACATAGAACTAGAAGATCGTATACATGCCAGCTATGTATCGAGAGGACTCTAGCCCAGCTCGAGTATGTATAAGCTGCCTATAAGGTCAAGTATAACGGTCTAAAAAGTCAGGCTAACTATATCTCAAGCCACTAAATATTGACAACAATAACGAATCAAGTTCACTAAGGTTGATCAGACTGTAATATACATCTAGAAGATAAATGTAATAGAGTGGATCCCTAATAATACATGTATCATGAACAAGCTAAAAGAAAGATGAAGCTTGTAAAAGACTAGGCTATAATAACAGCATGAGTAAAAAATAGGACAAAATCTCAATAAGGAAGAGAATGATAATAGCATCAACTAAATATACCTGAAATCTTGGTGAAGTAACCATCATCCATCAATGTATTATACCTTCATAACTTCATCTAAAACCTGGAGAGATCACCAGGTCCTTAAGGGACTAGCAAGACACATAATATATAAGCCTACTATGACAGTAAATAACATACGAGAAAAAACAGAAATAACAAGTACAAGAAAGAATAACCCATAGAAGAACTTTATAGAAGGTGGCAAGTCATGAGAATATAATATTAGTCGTGGATATCAGTAAACATGTGATAATAACTGCAGTCCAGTGAGGCACTAACAGTCCTATAACAGGTTCCCTATCGTAGCGAGATAAGGCACTAACAATAGAGTGGTATAGCCACGGCTAATAAAAATACTCTCTTCTAAGGTACTAGGAAGTCAAGTCTATCACGTCTAGTCATGTCTAAGTCAAGTATAGGTCAAGGCATATCAATTAATCATGGCACAACTGCACGTATAACAAAAAAATATCAGTGATGACTGGAAAGTAACAATAACATGAATGAGAGGAAGTATGTGATCAAGTAAGACACAAAAATAACATCAATATAGGAAATGCATGTAAATATTATAAAGTTTGGCAATGTATACTTGCCTAACCAACTCCGATGTCTTCGCTACTCCCTCCAAGTTCACCTATAATAATACGTTATTATTAATACTTTCTAACGACTTAACATATATAGACGAGATTAATATCTATACCCAATAGTCGTCGTGATGTCGGTATAACACCATACAACATATATAGTACCAACTTCCTCATAAAAATAATTTATAACTAATATAAAATAATAATTTAATTTTTGGAGAAAACTTACAAATATTTTTATATTACTAACAATATTATTTTATTGATGAAAACTCAATCACAATAGTCTCATGTTGAAACTACATCGTTAATACCACATTTGGCCTACTAATTAAGTCTCGAAACAATAAATAATTAAAAATATTAAATTCTGAAAAAATTAGAGAAATTAGTTAAAATAATGTTTTTTCATCAAACCTGGCACAACAAATATTTTAGTAGAGGTATACGAAGTTTCAAAGCTTTTGGATACGAGGAACACATGATTTTCGAAGTTACAATTTTATGACAAATGTCAAGAATTTTAATAAATAATAAACGAACTCGAAACTCAGCAAGAATATATTCGTTAAGCTCTTGATGTGAAGTTTATTATAAAATTATTAGGAAGATCAAATCTAACCGAAAATAGGCAAAAATCTACTTACAATAGATCTGGTCTGTTCTGAACACCTTGTCGTAGAATTGATGCCCCAGACAAACCGTTTGGAACTGTATGGATTGCCAATTAGAAATGGAAATATACACAGAGATCTTTATATAAGTTTTGGTTTCACAAAAAGTTGAGGTAGGTAAGTACACGAAACCCTAGATTCAAAATAGCATACCTGCTGGAACGAATTCATACATGGAATCCAACTTCGGGTGACTTATAAAATTTGTAACTCCTCATAAAGTTATCGTGGACCTTCGGGAGCTTGCTAGGATGTTAGAGGGTTGCGTTAACTTCACAATGAATATTAGTAGAGCGTCATGGGTGGTCAAAAAAGGATCGAAACTGTCGGTACGCCACAAGGTGCTGTCGGCGGCCAAGGCCAAGAGAAAATTTCGTAATTCGACTTTTGGGGGGGCGGTCATGTGGGGTGTTGGCGGCAATAAGAGGAGAGGGGATGTTAGGGTTTTGTTGGTATATATATTAGGAAGAGTTGAGCTTTGGTTTGGACTAAATTGGTTAGGATTTGTCCCTCTAAAGGATTAATATGGTAATGATTTTTCTTACTGGGTCGGTTGTTTTGGTTGCCTATTTTAAAAGATAGGCAAATTTCTATCTCCTAGGATTTAAATCGAGTCGAAAATAGGAAGTTGTAATTATGGAGTTAGTTTAAATTAGATTTAATTAATGTGGCTACATATTAATCCACAAAAAATAATCTAAAATAGGTCTAAGAGGTTAGGGCACCCTAGAATAGGCTCTATGACGCTACTAGGACTAGTTTTGGGTCGGTAAAATTGTTGTGATAGATTTGAGTCCAATATTTCTATAGTTTTGACTTGTGTACCATCGGAAAATAAATAGCATATGGGAACTCAATTGAGTGGAACACCACTGGCATGTGTGTAGTAGGATCAAAGCCATATATTGGGTTGAAAAGTTTGGATTGGGTTTTGGCCTCAAATCAGAATTGAAAATACCTCAAAATTACGACGAAGGGTAAAATGACTATTTTGACCCCAAAGTTGTGCAAGAAATATGTAGTACAAAGGAACATATTGAGTCGAACATGATATACCAAATGAAGGTGGACTCGTCTAGAACACGAATATAAAACTTTTTTGAGAAATTGGTCAATATTGTGCTTCAAAAATTAAAGCTACGGTAAAGTGCCTATATAACCATAATAAAAAATAAAATATTGTTTAATTTATAAAATCATATAAGAAAAATTAAAAAAAAATCTCCAAAAATCAGGGTTCTTACACTCAGAGCATGCTAAGGTCAGGACAGGTAATCAAGTTATTAAGGGAAAATAGCAAAAAATGATTTAAATATAAATCCAGCAAACAGGCACATGGGGTCTCAATTGCATGAGGCAGATAGGCGCATGGGGTAGACAGGTCTAGAAGGAAAAATAGGTACATTAACATACCAAGCGTATGAGTAAACATACACATGGCATGTTCAGGCACAAAGCAGCCTAGTGCATGAGCAAGCAACACAAGACATAGCCAAGCGTATAAAAGCTTGGCACAAGACATCACAGGGACATAGCAACCATATGTGCATGGCAGCCACAGGTGCATGGCACCCATAGGCAGAAGACAACACAGGTGCATGGCAACCAGGCGCGTGGCAAATCTGGCGCATAGCACCACCATGCGCTTACCAAGGACAAGCATGCGCCTACAGCTCATCCACATAGAAAACCTATATGCACAACACGTATGTTGTCAGGGGGATTCATGCGGCAAGTTTTCGTGGGCATTGTGTATTTTGTCGCAACGGCAATCCTGCGCGCATAGAGGGTCATCGTCCCAAACAACAAGTTCGGCCATAGGGTTTCTTAAAACTTGCCATGGCCATAACATCCTCTTCCAAACTCAAATCAAGTGAAATAAAAGCCAAAACTGTATGAAATCGAATCATGTACAACATGGAACAACTAGTTTTCGAAAATAACAACTTTTGATAGATCATTTCCATAAAAAAACCCTATAAAATCCTTACATTAAAACTTAGATCTACACTAAACTAGCCATCAAATCTAAAAACTCCAAGAACTAAACATGTAGAGAAAGTTTAATGCATAATATAGGCTAATAATATGTAAAGAAAACAAAAAAAATAAAAAGAGCAAGTGATCTCTCCATTAGTACAAGATGTACTTGCCTAGGCTTGGTTGGGAGAAGTGAATGGGAGTGAATAAGGAGAGAGAGAGAGAGAGAGTGGAAGAGAATATTTATATGGAAAGGAGATGGTGGCTCCATTAAACCCTAATCCTAACTTTACTAATCCAATCTACATTCCATGCTACATTATACAATAATTAAATAAAATTCGGATAACAACACGGTCCAGTATTCCATTATCGAAGCAGTGAACCACACCTACAACCAGAAGGGATGGTACTCTACTCCGCGATGAGACACTGTTCCATGCTATAATTAGGTGTAAATACAGGGTACATGTGCACAAGTTAGAGAAACCAGACGCCGTAAATACGATTTATACAAAAAAAATGTATACTGGAAACGGGGAGTGACATCTTTACCCTCCTTAGAAAAATTTCTTTCTCAGAATCTCAACCAAGACACGATAGAGAAATTAGGACAAGTAAGATACTAACTACTAGCCTAGCTACACAGGCAACCATATTAGCCAATCATACATCAAGAAAACAATCATCCACATTATAGGGCACAAATCAAGCACAAAAGTTGATATACTAAGGCATAAAAATAAACCTTCCAAGTCGAACAAGTGCGAATATCGATATCTGATCTCATCATCGCGCTCTTATATCGACTCACCGAGTGGGTGATGGCCCCAAGCAATGCGGACAAGCTTAATAGTCTGGTTCTTGAGCACCTTCTCTCTGCAGCCCAAAATGGATATGGGTTGCTCCTCGTGAGTCAAGTCGATACCAACGAGTAGCACAGAGTGGTCGAGGATGTGGCTCAAATATGAGACATACCTACGCAACCGAGATACAGAAATTCATCATGTACATCACGTAGCGAAGAAGAAAGGACGAGACAATGCAACATCGTCCATCCGCACAAGAACATCACAAGGACCAACATAATGTGGACTATTTTGAAGTATTTTAAACCCAGTTCATTTTGGAGGCATTTTGGTTTAAAATACATATTAGGGTATAATGTATAGAATGACAAGTGTTATTTCATGGTAGCTTGTCGAAGATATTTCTTCATATACAGTGCCTTCAACTTTCTGTTGTTATAAGATTTTAACATGTGTTCATAAGAATTATCAAAATGCATGTTATTGCCTTGTAAAAGTACAATTTAGACTTGTACGACATCACCTCTGATGACGACTTTGTAATTTGACAAAATTGGGACGTGACAAATTACACCAACAGAGGTTCAACACACTTCTTTATATCTTTCTTTTTTTTCTCACAGTTTTCAATATGGATGCATCCAATGAATTGCTCACAACGAACCCATCAATGAAAGCCAACATCGAAAATGTCAAAAAGCCAGCAAACAATGAAAATGATGGAAAAGAGACTCTTAAATAAAAATTTTTCTACTGACACAATTAACTACATTTGGACTTAATTCCGTAGAAGCTAATCCATCAAATGGAGAGGACTCAATTCATTTGTCCTAATCAATAACTGAAAAAATTTCCACAATAATTTAATTCTGTCAGGCTATTCAACCCACAAGCCAACACGATGCAGCCTGCTAGGAGCAGGGCACTACACCATATATATGGCACGCTTGTGGTTGGTCGTCGTTGTTAAGTCAACTTTGATCTAAACAAGTCTGTCACTTGGTAGTTGTATGTCTGTCACTCGTTTCAGTTACTCGCTTTGTCGCCACTTGTGCATTGCTATAATGTCGTCATATTTCCATTGTTAAGTAGTTGTCATGGCGACTCAGTAGCGGAAGGTCGACATCATGGTTGTAGTTAGTGACGATTGTTTTGACGTTGCATGTTTATCGCTGTATAAATGTTTGCAACGGACCAACTAATTTTTGTTTACTGATCCCCGGTATTTGTATAGTGGTTCAAATGATGTGTAACTCATAAGATCAATATCCAATTGATCTAATTAACTTAGTTTACTCCTCCATATCATACAGCCAAATATACATCTTTAAAATAAGTTTTTGTTTTCTCTACCCATATGCAGTAGCCATTAGCGGAATCCATGGAAGCATTGGTGTGCCTAGTATTGGTGTTTTGCCTTGGAGACTAGAAAAGATAGTCCCACTTTCCTCACACCAAATGGATTGCATCTCTATATAAAGCTTTGCTTGTGTTGAGAGATGCATATGAGGTATGGAGAGGCACTTGAGTGCCATGTGTGGGTGTTTTTCTAGTGGAAAGAAGGCTAACTCCACAAAGAAAGCATTTATACTTTTTGTCATGCTCATGGGATTATTTCCTTTGGAGCTAATCCCCGAAAGGGCTTAGCAACTCGGACTCAGACTCGGACTCGGGCTCGGGCTCAAGGGCACAATATGGCACTTTGTTGGCACACTTTGTACTTAGCACGACGGCATCGACGTGTGGCGCTATTGTTGTGCTTGTGCGCTCGTCTTATGTGCGAGTCGCATGCGCTAGGCGCATGGGCTTGTTGCATGGGCGAGGCGTATGGGCAGGCACGGGTGCAGGTGCTAGGGCAGGCGCATGGGCAGGCACGGATGAAGGCGCAGGGGCAGGCACAGGGTCAGACGCGGGCTAGGCGCGGCTCGACACGGCACGTGTGCTCGAGCGCTTGTGCGTCCGAGCACCTGCGTGCCTGAGCATCCATGTGGTTGTGCGTCCACACGTCCGTGCGCCTGAGCGTCCGTACGCCTGTGCTTTTGCGCGCCCGCACGCCTGAGCATCTGCGAGCCAGTAAGTTTTAAGGCGCTGATGTGATGGTTGGGGCAGTTATGAAAGATTGAGTCAAAATTTCAAATCCAATTTTTGGGATTTGAATTTGATTCAGTTAAATCTTTCCATGCTTCGTTCCTATCTTTTCGAAGTTAGTGTACGGCAAGGACTAGAGTTACGGTTGAGCCCAACTCTATAAATACTCTTTCGTGCATTCATTAACGACTTACTCAGAAATTAAGAGATGAAAAGAGTTGAGAGGCCTTTGTAGAAGCTAAAAAATTATTACAACCGATGGCGCGGTGGGTCAATAGGCGCTCAAAAGTTAAATGGTGCTCATCATCAATTGGTGCTCAAAATCAAATGGTACTGGCACGAGTTCCCACATGGCAAGCTTCCTCGAGAAGCTCAGGCGCTCGTCATCATGACTGACAGCACGTCAGTCAAAAAATCCTTTCGAATCCCGAGCACGCAGCGCTCGAGAAGATTATGTCAGACTTGGTCCTAATGACTGACAGCTGCCTTGCACTATTTGTCATTTGGTGCGAGGAAATAATTGTTTATAGATTTAATGAATGAAGCAGAGGGCGTTAATCATCAAATCGTGCCAAGCACCATTTGTGAGTTGGCGCCAATTGATCATCCAAAAGCAGGAAGATGATGTAGCATGCATGCTACTAATCTCGAAGAATGTGCACGTGACAATGTCTACGACCAAGCAGTTAAGCCAACCGTTCACGCAAATGGGTGATGGTGTGCCAGTTGTAAGTGTGCGCCAATCAGAGTAACTGGCTGACAGTTTTTTCAAACCTCTATAAATAGAGTTTCAAATCACTCTCAAGCATCACTAATGATCATAATCTCCTGACTAAGTTACTACAGCACTCTCAAAAGGCTTTATTCTTCGACATCGCATCGTCCAAGGGATAAAGTGATCATCTTCTGATCAGATTCCTAAAGTTATACTTCTCCAGAAATCAATTGTTTTTTTCTTTTTTTTAGTTTGTAATCAAACTTTTGTTTTTACAAATAAATGGGGACTCTGTTGGGGACGACTTTCTCCTCTGACGAGAAAGTGACAACTCAATGCGATGTTGCATCGGTCGGTACGATGCAGAAAACTTTGGTCGTGAAAGACGACCAATCTGTCTACGAAGCCATAATAGGCGTAGGGGGTGCCAATCGCTCATCTACTGTTGTTGTCTCTAAAGACAGGAAGACTCGCGCCATTGGGACTCCAAAGTCCTCATGTGCAAAGTAAGGGAAGTGCTCTGTGGCTATTCCCTATTCTTCACCAGCTCTGAACTTGGTGGAGGATGCGCTAACCACTGCCTCTGCGCCAATTAAGGGACAATGCCATATGACTATCTCTCATTCCTCCTAACATGCGTCAACCACTGTCTCGGCGCCAAACAAAGGAAAGCACCCTGTGGTTACTCTTCACTCCTCCCCAGTTCTAAACTTGGTAGAGAATTTATATATTACTGTCCCTATGCAGAATAAAGGGAAGCGCCCTATGGCCTCTCTTTATCCTTCTCCAGTCCTGGACTTGGTGTAAAATGCATCTGGTTGTGCCTCTGTGCCAATTAATGCAAGAACACTTTAGAGTAGAAACTCTACTGATCTTGGCAGAGACAATCAAATCGATGTCAAGAAAATAGATTCTACTCGAAGCCCACTTCCTGCTGCCCATCTGCTCCGCACCAAATGCATTGGAACAGGGTACACAAAACAACAGGGCATCTTGTCCACTCCTCATCAAGCTGGCCAGCGCCAATCAAGCCAAAGCCAGGATCTCCCTACCATGCGCATATCAAGGTCAAAACAGGGAAAACTGATGGTGTCTCAGACAGACAAGCAAGTGGTGCAGGATTCTGACATGCGCACTTACCTTAACTAGCGCAGAACAACATCAACTTCATCAAGTCACATGATGCATCAAGAACAATCTGTGCCACCTACTAAATTGTGCACAGTAAAGACTTCTAAGATCAAGAATTCTTTTACTTATGCCAATGAACTCAGCACTTCTCTGTACACACAAGGGACACAGCATCTTAGGAACAGGAACCACATTCCTAACATAATCAAGAAATATGTGCCTCTGACTTCTCCTTATCCTGTCACTGTAACCGATCTCCGCGATCTTCTTGTACAAAAGCAAAAGATTGCTGGACCATCTCATACACCTATAATTCTACATCAAGAACATCACTGTAATCATCACCATGAAGTAGTAATCAAGTGTTGCTGTCAATCAGCTAAACGGTCTGTCTTTGACCGCTAGAATTATACTCGAACTCCTGAACTCATTATGGTGGACGAAGATGAATTGATGTATGCTTCGGCCAACATGACATCCCATAGTACTAGGTGGAAAACGTCCAAGACATAATGCATCCCGTAATCCTAGACAGCAGTACCTTGATCGAATTCGTGACACCGGCGAAGGAGTTTACCAAAACACAATATCAAGAGGCAGAGACTTCTTCGGTCAAAGGAATCTTCCTACTCCTCATCTTGAAGAAGTAATCGGTCAAAGGAATCTTTCTGATTCTAACCGAGATCGCCTCGGTCAAAAGGATCTTCCTACTCCTCATCTTGGGGGTAGTTCTCTGTATGACTTCGAAGCTGATAGCGAAGACTCTGATCGGACTATTCTATCTACCAGTTCATCCTCAGTAGCTAGAGAGGTGACTGCCTACGTCACTAATGAAGATAAGATGCTTCCAGCTCCGCCAGTCAGGAGCAACAGATCACCACTTTAGAGGCCAATTTAAAAATCATGACTGAAATGGTTACAAGTATGCATGCTGTGATCGTAGCACAACACACTGTTCCAACGGTTGTGAATCTAATTCCAACTCAAGAACACATAGCAGCATTTGTACCTGCCAATACTGGCCTGGGAGTATAATCTTCTCTCGATGCTACCATACCAGCTCAGGCTACTCCAAGTTAGTATGGTGCTAGGGGTGGCTTATCATGCAGTTCCACCTCCTAATACATCAAACCAGTCTACGGCTCCTCAAGCATCAGGGGATCCTTTCAAGGCAGTCAAGCTTCTGCAAAATCAGTTTGAAGCTTTTAAGCAGAATGATGGTCTACAGAAGCTAGGGATCAAACAACCCTATCCTGTAGAATGGAAAGAAGTTCCATTTCCACCCAAGTATAAGCCTCCAACCATAATGTTATTTGACGGCAACACTTCTCCTAGTCAATATCTCAACCATTTCGAGTGATGACTGACCTGCTCCAACAAAACGATTCTCTACTCTCACTAGAGTATTCGTTGGATGCTTGGCAGGAATAGCCTATGACTGGTAACGTAGTTTGCCAGATGGTTGTATAATATCTTTTGCAACACTGAAACAAATGTTCCTGGAACAGTTCTATGAAGGAACAAACGACATGACCATGTCGGCCCTTATCAAGATCAAACATGGCCTAATAAAACTGTTGAACGTTTCATAGAGTGCTTCCGTCGTGAGGCATTCAAGATGCCTCTGGGTACTCCAGATGTATTGACTATAGATACATACAAATCAAACTTTTTACCTATAGTCAGCATGTGGATCGGACCCACACAATTCCAAGGTTGGGCCCTTTATAGTAAGTGCCAGGGCAGCTGAAGACAGTGCTGATAAATTCAAGCAGCTAGGCACTCAGATGCCTAACCTGGACAAGGATGAGCATTCTACTACCAACAGTGGTGGTCGTCAGAACAACCGTAAAGGCAAAGAAGCCTTAGGCATCAATATGGGTCAACCAACCTACAGCGACAGTACCTCCAAAGAGAGCACCATATCCCAAAGAAGAATTCCTGACGAAGATAATATTCTGAGCATGTTTGATTGTCTAATTAAGAGCAACAAACTTCAACTGCCCGAAGCTAAAGGACTAGATGAAGTAGGTAAAACTGACGATCCCAAATATTGTATGTATCACAGGTTCTTGGGGCATCCAACCAGGGTGTGCTACGTACTTAAAAGGAAGATTCAAGAGCTGATCAATGCCAAGGCTATTACTCTTCAGCAAGACGAGAAGACGGTGACTGCCAATGTCGTCTCTCTACAATCCGACGACTTTACTGCTCAACTGGTACAGGATGGAGTCATCCCCATTCCAAAGACTACCTTAGAGATCGTCAACCTTCCACCAGCAAGAATGATGGCTTGGTTCCTCTGTCAACCGATAAAGGAAAGATAACATGGATTCACCCTGACTGGTCGCTGATTTTGAATCAAAGACACCTGCTTCTTCTAACAAGACAAGAAAGGCAGCCAAGTACAAGTCGTGCCACATGACATCATTGGGTGATCATCTTCCACCTTTGGACGCTACATTCGTTTCAGCGGTAGATTCACCTTCTTCTTCCAAGACGGAGGTACAAAAGCTAGAAATCAAGTACGCCAGAATTCCATCAGTACAGTCAGCAGTCCACGAACTAATGACAAAGATGGGATACGATCTACAAAAAGCCCTGGCTTTAATAACGGGAAAAGGCCTCTATACCTCTTTTTCTACGTCTTTAACACAATCAATCCCGTTGGCCAAGGATGCTGGACGATCATTCATCTCTCCAACAGAAGTCTTCCAGAAATAAGACTCGGATGAAGAACGTAACTGGTTTCTTTTGCACCAGTTCTGAAAGAAGAAGTTATGACTGGTACCAGATGGAGGCTCTATCTCAGAGATATCCAGAAGGTAAGAGAATGCGGTCACTCTTTTCCGTCTCGATTCCCCTCGACATTATCTCCTCGTGTCCCCAATGTTCCTTCGACATCATCACCCCAAGCGGAACTAGTTCTTTAAACCAACAGCAGCTGACAAAGGTAAACCCCAGCTCGCTTGACAAGAGTTTGAAGAAAAACTCCACCTCAGGGACTTAAAAGCCGTATAATTTTAACATATTGGCCCAACTAGCCAATACTCGACAAGAGTATCAATTTTTGAACTCGTGCGTCTCTCGAGGGAAACTCGAGAATCATTAAGTGAGGCTTCCATGCAAGCTAATACTTGTCTGGACATCTTAAGAAACGAGAGGAGTAACCTGTGAAATGCTCTCAATGTCATAGTATGATGGAACTGATTCCTAATATCACTTTCACTCAAGATGATATGCTTCTGGAGGACAATCGACATGACCGCTCTACTATAGGAGTATGTCGATACAATGAAGGTCGATCGAATTCTAGTCGACCTGGTATCTGCACTCAGCATTATGCCAAAAACTTGTTGGATGCACTTAAATTCCCAGTCCAAACTTCCAACAACGATCACGACTATTTGGGGGTTCAATTCTGGAAGAAGTGAACCGTTGAGAAAAATTGCCTCAAGTCCAATTGGCAATCTCGTATGTAGGTCACCTCTATATGTGATTGACAATCATGTCTCCTACAATGTATTGTTAGGAAGACCATGGTGCTGATGTAGCTTCCTTTCCAGAATTTTTTTTAAATATTTTTTATTTGATTAAATAGTAATTTAGAATTTTATAAATAATTATTAGTTATTATTGCGGAGATGATTTAGCCATGGTGAGTTTTGAAGTACTAGACGACTAGAAATCATGGTACGGGTAGTGCAGTGGCGTGCCTGACTAGTGGATTAGCCATGCCAAAGCAGGCCGAGCCATAGTGATGTTCTAACTAGGAAAACCAGGCCAAGTTGCGACTTGACCACTATAAAGAATTAATTATGTTATTATTAATTAATGACTTGTAGGAGATCCGGTTGTGTAAGTTAGTCGGACTGAACCCGAACGAAACCCAATCCCATGTAGTCATGCGGGACGTCCAATGACATTCGTGTGACGTATTTTGGTATGGTGGTGTCGTATTCCGTTTTAATGATCTAATGAGTATTTTCTAAGTATTCTTATATAAATATATAAAAATCATATTAGTTGTTATTCAAGGTATTTTATATAATAGGTCCAACACTAGAAAAAGGGATTGGTATTTATGACTTATTGGAATAATTATGTATGCATAGATATGCATATATATAAGCATATATGGGAATATATATATATATATATATATATATATATATAGATATATAATATATATATATTTCTATGCTTAGATGCATATATATAAGCGTTCTATATATGTATATATAAAAAAAAAATATATATTATATTATATATATATATTATTATTATATATATATATATATATATAAATATATATATATATTATATATATATTATTATTATATATATATATTATATATATAAATATTATATATATATATATATATATATATATATATATATATATATATATATATATATATATATAGCTGTACATGTGTATGTTTGCATAAATATATAATTACATATATATGTGTGTATACGTATAAATAAATAATATATCTATATGTGTGTGTATATATGTATATATAAGCATGCATGTATATCTATGTATTTACCATATGCATATAAATATATGGGTGTATGTATATATAAAAATATATGAATATATAATTGTATGTGTATGAATATATATATAAACTATATATATTACATAGTGTGTATGTTATGTATATAAATAAATATATATATATAATATATTATATAATATTATAATATATATATATATATATATATATGTAAATGTATACACGTATATATATGTAAATGTGAATATACGTATACATATGTGTGTGTGTCTGTATAATATATATATATATATATATATATATATATATATATATATATAAAATATATATATTTGTATATATATAGATATATATAGATATATAATAAAAAGAAATAGTAATAGAAATACAAAGGAAAAAGAAAAAGAAAGGCAAAAACCAAAACAACCCGAGCCCAGCTACTCCAGGCTGGCCCAAGCTTTCCCGAGCTCAGCAAGCTACCCATCGGCTGGGTATAACCGAGTCTGTGTATTTTTTACTCGACGAACCGAGAGAGAGAGCTCGAGAACCTTTAAATCAAAACCCTAACACCGCCGCCCTTCCCTGCCACCCACGACCACCCAGGGCCTCCTCTGACGCCGGACGACTACCCCTAACGCCTGCATGTCGGAGTTCGACGGTGGCGTTCGTCGAAAATGCGTGTGCAAGCGCTGGAACAGAGCACATAACAGACAGCAGCACATTGTCAAGGTACCGATTTCATTGTTCTAGTTCTTCGCGTATAATCCACGATTTTCGATTTTGTAAAATTGTATAGACAGCCTATATAACCCTCTAGGAACCCATATAATTATATCGTGCCGTAATAATGCGGTGTCGACAAATATTCGATGCGAAGTTCCCGAAAAACTTATCGGAAACAGAACATATAGGACGCCCCTACCCTATATTGGAAGACCGATTCGGTCGAACCAGTGGGCGATTCAAAAAAACTAATTGAACAGATATTGAGACAACCTATAGGACACCGGATCATAACTTGTAGATCCAGATTTCATTAACAGTGCACAAAGAAATCTGATTCCAAAATCATGAAAAACCTGTTTTCAGAAAAAAACGAAAACGCTCGATACGACATGCGTTCCGCCAATCTGGGCGACGTGGTCACGAACCGAAGGCATCGAAGATACGTAATGGCTTCGTGGTCGTGTGGGCTTTGACGGAATTCAAATGGGTCGCGTGTGCGCGACGAATTTGATACGTATCCGTCGAAATTCACCGTATCGACCTCTGTGCAAAATTTTCAATTACTTTGTGCACGCTCGTCAGATCGAGACGAAACTTGTGCCAACAGGACCGTATCGCTTTTCTGGTCATGTATGCCAAGTTTGGTCCAATTCTGAGACAGTTGAGCAGATCGTCGTTTCGCGGGCCCCACGGTCCGGCTCAACGGGCGATTTTGTGCACGGCCCGCCGAAATCCAACTTTGGACATACGGTTGGGTTTGTATCGGAAAAGTAGATCCGTAGACATGTAGTTTGACGACTTTAGAGACCATTGACTCTGGCACGTTTTTTGGTGCAAAACGGGTCCAACGACGGACAACGTTTCTGCCCAACATTACAGTTTTGCCCCTGTGTCCAGAATTGGACTTAAGGACAGGCAATCCTAGCTAATTTGACTATTCTGAGAATGTTGGTAACGTTTATTTCAGCTTTTGGAGACAGTTGTGATTACTTGGACCTTCTAACTTGTGGATTGGCGATATATTGTTGGTTCTCCGTGCAACCTCCAGGCAAGTATACCTTGCCTCCCTCGATAGTTTTATTTACATGCATTGTATTTCATTTTCCAGTTTAATTATTTATGGACATGTGCTTTCCGTATTATATTCTTTTGAGTTGTTTCATTGCATATAGCCGTGTTCATGTTTGGTCTTGTGGTTCACATTTGGAGTTTCTCGTCAGTACCTTGCTTGAGTCGTGTCATAGAATGAGTACGTGTAATTCAACTGCTAAACCCTTGATATTGTTTCCTTGGCACCAGAGAGTCCACACTCAGGATGAGGGTATTTTTCTTGATCTGTTTACATCCGTGAGTCCACACTCGGGACGAGGATGTCGATTATTTGCACCAGAGAGTCCACACACGGGACGAGGGTGTTGACTTGACTTGCACCAGAGAGTCCACACTCGGGACGAGGGTGTTTACATCAGAGAGTCCACACTCGGGATGAGGGTGTCTTCCGTGAGCTAACCAGAGAGTCTACACTCGGGACAAGGGTTAGTACTTAGTTCATACCAGAGAGTACACACTCGGGACGAGGGTTTGGTTTCTTCCATTGATCTCGTGATTATCGTTCATCCGGTAGTGCATTTACACGTAGTTGTTCTAGTGTTCGTGTTCGTATTCGTATTCGTATTCGTGTTCGTGTTCGTGTGTTCGTGTTCGTTGTGTTCGTGTTCGTATTTGTGTTCGAGTTTGTGTTCGTGTTCGTGTTCGTGTTCGTAGTCATTGTCGTGTTCCTGTTTCTTCTTGTTTATTTTCTCCCGCATGATAAAACTGTTAGATAGGCATGTATATTATGTATCTTGCTATGTCCTCTGAGGACCTGATGATCTCCTCAGGTTTAGCGATTGCATGGAGTTATCTAGTAGTTCTGGATGGCGGAGGTTTGCGGTTCTTGCGGGATTCAGGTATCGTTATCGTGTTTATTATCCTCTCGTGCTTTCATACCTTATCATGAGTTATCCTGTTTCTTGATTAGTTTTAAACTCTTGTTATTTCCTTTAGAGTCTTATCGGGCATTTATGCTAGTGGGCTGCAGACCACGACCCATAGTGTTCATTCATGTTTCATATTCTTATTGTGGATTGAGATATAGATTTGTTTGCCATGATTTGGCAGTATACCATAAGACTTGACAGCGTTTACGTATTCGAGTTGGGCTGGAGTCCGTTCGATGCGTAGCTGGGCTTGCTCACGTGCTCGCGTCCGAAAAGCGGGTGCGGGTCGTGACAAATTTTTGTGATGGCCCATGCAGGTCAGAGCATATCGTATCGGTTACGTAACTGTACTGATACGAGCCTGCACATCTGACTAAACCTTAGAAATCTCAATCCACTCTGCCTTCAAAATTCTTCTAGAAATTTCTCTACCATCTTTGAAACTTCGTATTCGTTCTCGATTATTCTCTCTTGCCTTCTGTATCATTGATTCTCGTCCCTTCCTATTCCGAGGTGACGAATGATCGTGCTGTCTAGGATTCATTAGAAATTGTTAAATTATGGTATAATATTGCTTGACTATTGAATGTTTGGTTGTTATAGATATGAGGATTATAGTTGCCATATGCCTAGATATCTGCCGGTAGAATTGTTAGCAACTAGTTAGAAGACCATAAGACTTTAGTAGCCGTATTTTGAGGAGTAGTGTAACCAAAGGTGGGTAGAAGTCCTCAAGTATTCGGAGTATAAAATGACTAGAGAAGGCCATAAATAGTTTTTGAGAAATTAAATTTGAGAAGATTGAGGTAATAGAAGACTTTGATTTTTAAAGAATAATTAGGAATTGGAATTTCGAGGACGAAATTATTTTTAAGGTGGGTAGATTTGTAGCTTCCCTTCCCGGAAATTTTTTTTAAAATTTTTTATTTGATTTAAATAGTGATTTTAGAATTTTATAAATAATTATTTAGTTAATTATTACGGTAGATGATTTTGGCCATGGTTGTGTTTTGAAGTACTAGACGACTAGGAATCATGGTACGGGTAGTGCAGTGGCATGCCTTGACTAGTGTATTAGCCATGCCAAAGCAGGCCGAGCCATAGTGATGTTCTAACTAGGAAAACCAGGCCAAGTTGCGACTTGACCACTATAAAGAATTTAATTATGTTATTTATTAATTTAATGACTTGTAGGAGACCCGGTTGTGTCAAGTTAGCTCGGACTGAACCCGTACCAAACCCAAGCCCATGTAGTCATGCGGGACGTCCAATGACATTCGTGTTGACGTATTTTGGTATGATGGTGTCGTATTCTGTTTTAATGATCTAATAAGTATTTTCTAAGTATCTTATATAAATATTGTAAAAATCATTATTAGTTGTTATTCAAGGATATTTTATATAAATAGGTCCTACACTAGAAAAGGGATATTTGGTAATTTATGACTTTATTGGAATAATTATGTATGCATAGATATGCATATATATAAGCGTATATGGGAATATATATATATATATATATATATATCTATATATATATATATATATATATATTATATATATATATATAAGCTGTACATGTGTATGTTTGCATAAATATATAATTACATATATATGTGTGTGTACGTATAAAAATATATATATATATATCTATATGTGTGTGTATATACGTATATATAGCATGTATGTATATCTATGTATTTACCATATGCATATAAATATATGGGTGTATGTATATATATAAAAATATATTAATATATATATGAATATATATATTGTATGTGTATGAATATATATATAACTATATATTACATATGTGTGTATGTTTATGTATATATAAATATATATGTAAATATATACACGTATATATATGTAAATGTGAATATACGTATACATATGTGTGTGTATATATATTATATATATATATATATATATATATATATATAATAATAATAATAATAATAATAATAATAAAAAGAAATAATAATAGAAATAGAAAGGAAAAAGTAAAAGAAAGGCATAAAAACCAAAACAGCCCGAGCCCAGCTACTCCAGGCCGGCCCAAGCTTTCCCGAGCCCAGCAAGCTACCCATCGGCTGGGTATACCGAGTCTGTGTATTTTCTTACTCGACGAACCGAGAGAGAGAGCTCGGGAACCTTTAAATCAAAACCCTAACATCGCCGCCCTTCCCTGCCACCCACGACCACCCAGGGCCTCCCCTGACGCCGGACGACCACCCCTAACGCCTGTACGTCGGAGTTCGACGGCGGCGTTCATCAAAAATGCGCGTGCAAGCGCTGGAACAGAGCACATAACAGACAGCAGCACATTGTCAAGGTACCGATTTCATTGTTCTAGTTCTGCACGTATAATCCACGATTTTCGATTTCATAAAATTGTATAGACAGCCTATATAACCCTCTAGGAACCCATCTAATTATATCTTGCCGTAATGATGCGGTGTCGACAAATATTCGATGCGAAGTTCCCGAAAAACTTATCGGAAACAGAACATATAGGACAGCCCCGACCCCATATTGGAAGGCCGATTCGGTCGAACCAGTGGGCGATTCAAAAAACTAATTAAACAAATATTGAGACAACCTATAGGACACCAGATCACAACTTGTAGATCCAGATTTTATTAACAGTGCACAAAGAAATCTGATTTCCAAAATCATGAAAAACCTGTTTTCCGAAAAAACGAAAACGCTCGATACGACGTGCGTCCCGCCAATCCGGGCGACGTGGTTGCAAACCGAAGGCATCAAAAGATACGTAACGGCTTCCTGGTCGTGTGGGCTTTGACGAAATTCAAATTGGTCGCGTGTGCGCGACGAATTTGATGTGTATCCGTCGAAATTCACCGAATCGGCCTCTGTGCAAATTTCTCAATTACTTTGTACACGCTCGTCAGATCGAGACGAAACTTACGCCAACAGGACCGTATCATTTTTTTGGTCATGTATGCCAAGTTTGGTCCAATTCTGAGACAGTTGAGCGGATCGCCGTTTCGCGGGTCCCACGGTCCGACTTAACGGGCGATTTTGTGCACGGCCCGTCGAAATCCAACTTTGGACGTACGGTTGGGTTCGTATCGAAAAATTGGATCTGTAGACATGTAGTTTGACGACTTTAGAGACCATTGACTCTAGCACGTTTTTTGGTGCAAAACGGGTCCAACGGCGAACATCATTTTTGCCCAAAATTACCGTTTTGCCCCTGTGTCCAGAATTGGACTTAAGGACAAGCAATCCCAGCTAATTTGACTATTCTGAGAATGTTGGTAACGTTTATTTCAGCTTTCGGAGACAGTTGTGATGACTTGGACCTTCTGACTTGTGGATTGGCGATATATTGTTGGTTCTCCGTGCAACCTCCAGGCAAGTATACCTTGCCTCCTTCTACAGTTTTATTTACATGCATTGTATTTCATTTTCCAGTTTGATTGTTTATGGACATGTGCTTTCTGTATTATATTCTTTTGAGTTGTTTCATTGCATATAGCCGTGTTCATGTTTGGTCTTGTGGTTCATACTTGGAGTTTCTCGTCAGTACCTTGCTTGAGTCGTATCATAGAATGAGTACGTGTAATTGATCTGCTAAATCCTTGATATTGTTTCCTTGGCACCAGAGAGTCCACACTCGGGACGAGGGTGTTTTTCTTGATCTGTTAACATCCGTGAGTCCACACTCGGGACGAGGATGTCGATTATTTGCACCAGAGAGTCCACACACGGGACGAGGGTGTTGACTTGACTTGCACCAGAGAGTCCACACTCGGGACGAGGGTATTTACATCAGAGAGTCCACACTCGGGACGAGAATGTAGAACTTGCACCAGAGAGTCCACACTCGGGATGAGGGTGTCTTGTCGTGAGCTAACCAGAGAGTCCACACTCGGGACGAGGGTTAGTGCTTAGTTCAAACCAGAGAGTCCACACTCGGGACGAGGGTTTGGTTTCTTCTATTGATCTCGTGATTATCGTTCATCTGGCAGTTCATTTACACGTAGTTGTTCTAGTGTTCATATTCGTATTCGTATTCGTGTTCGTGTTCGTGTGTTCGTGTTCGTGCTTGTGTTCGAGTTTGTGTTCGTGTTCGTGTTCGTAGTTATTGTCGTGTTCCTGTTTCTTCTTGTTTATTTTTTCCCGCATGATAAAACTGTTAGATAGGCATGTATATTATGTATCTTGCTATGTCCTCTGAGGACCTGATGATCTCCTCAGGTTTAGCGATTGCATGGAGTTAGCTAGTAGTTCTGGATGGCGGAGGTTTACGGTTCTTACGGGATTCAGGTATCGTTATCGTGTTATTATCCGCTTGTGCTTTCATACCTTATCATGAGTTATCCTGTTTCTTCATTTAGTTTTAGACTCTTGTTATTTCCTTAGAGTCTTATCGGGCATTTATGCTAGTGGGCTGCAGATCACGACCCATAGTGTTCATTCATGTTTCATATTCTTATTGTGGATTGAGATATAGATTTGTTTGTCATGATTTGGCAGTATACCATAAGACTTGACAGCGTTTACGTATTCGAGTCGGGCTAGAGTCCGTTCGATACATAGCTGGGCTTGCTCACGTGCTCGTATCCGAAAAGCGGGTACGGGTCGTGATACATGAACATAACATCGTGCCATCCACTCTCCATCAATGCTTTAAATATGTTGATGAAAATGGAGAAGTACGGAAGGAAGTGGTTGATCTTAATCCCTTTCGAGGCATTGAAGCATATTATACAAACCCTAAAATGTATAAAAAGAAGTTCATGAAAGTTGTACTGGCTATGGACACCGAAGAAGACGGAAAAGAGAGTCCGGACGAGGTCCTGGTGATTCTAGGATGCACTTCTCGTCCCTCGTCTTCTTAGACACTGACCATCAATCTCTCTCCTTCCACCAAGCATCCTCCTGCTGAAAAGACAGAGCATAGGGAGCTCACCGCTTCTGAGCCTCTTGTTATCGACTTTCGTCGTAACAAGCCTTCTTCTTCTCCTCCTCTTGTTATTAATCTTAGTAATCCATCGGCTAAGGTTAAAAACACTGTTGTAAATGATGATGTAAATATCAATAAAGTAGTTTCTCCTTTGCAGTATATGATATAAATTATTACGCATAATGTTATCTAGAAATCGTGGATAACTTTGAACCTCTTACCTTAGGAGCAGTTCAACCTTTCCAAGATGAAGTATCACTCGAATCAGTACAAGACTCTTTCTTTCTAGTTCCCTTCCAGAAGAAGGATGGACACCCTATCCTCTTCAATAAAGGGTTAAATTAAATGGCTACAACCGATAGCGACTCTAAAAATGATGATAGTGGGCGACTTCAACTACGTCATTACAGTCAACAATCTAAGAACATCATCGAAAAGATGGGCTATAATTTCAAATTTGGCCTCAATGGTGGTAAGGAAAGACGAACTCCTATTCATATACCTGTTCGAAAAGGAAAGTCATTACAATATTATAATAAAATAAAGTATGGGTTAGGCTACACTTCGCCAATCTTAACCCCAGATGTTTCTGAGTCTGACAAAGAAGAATGATCTAATTCTTCTGATTCTGCATCATGGGATTCAGATACCAGCATAAGGCACGTTTATCGAGTGACTCTATCTTCCAATATGGTAACCGTTGAGTTTTCTGAAGACGATGACGACTTCACCAAGACTCCCGAAACTGAGCCCTGGGCACAAAGGATGGATAGTCAATGAAAACTTTGCTTCGCGCAGCATGAACCACCCACTGAGGATCAACTGGTCCAGATCAATGTCGGAGATGAAGCCTCTCCAAAGCAAATCATTATCAGTAAAAGTCTTTCGAAAGCAGATAAACAAGATCTGATCCAGCTTATCAGAGAATATATTAAAGTATTTGCCTGGAGTTATGAAGACATGTCGGGACTAGATCCTCTGGTCGCTACTCACAAGCTCAACATTCTGCTAAATGCTAAGCCAGTCAAACAACAACAACGTCGATTCCAACCTAATATGATGGACGCCATAGAAGCTAAAGTAAAAAAAGTTAATTGTTTATGGCTTTGTCAGAGAGGAACAACATCCGGACTGAAAGGCTAATATCGTCCCAGTTAAGAAAAAATAGGAAAGGTCCGAGTTTGTATCGACTTTAGAGACGTTAACGAAGCTTGTCCTAAAGATGAGTTCCCTCTTCCGATCATTGATGTCCTAATCGACAATACTTACAGGTTCGAATGAATGTCTTTTATGGATGGATTCTCCCGATATAATCAAATCGGGATGAACCCCGAAGATGAAAAACATACATCTTTTCGCACTCCTCTAGGAGTCTACTAATACACAGTCATGCCATTTGGTCTTAAAAATGTTGGTGCAACCTATCAGCGGGCCATGAGCACCATATTCCACGAATATTTACGGAGACAGTCGAATGCTATGTTGACCATATTGTTGTCAAGAGTCGTCTAAAAGAAGATCACATCCAAGACTTAAGAACTATATTCGATCTAATGTGCAAGCATCAATTTAAGATGAATCCCACCAAGTCATTCCTGGGAGTCTCTAGTGGCAAATTCCTCAGATTCGTTATTACCTCTAAGGGTATACACATTGACCCCGAGAAAGTCAAACCAATTCAAAAGATGCGTCCTCCACGCAACCTAAAAGAGCTACGAGGATTCCCGGGTCGACTTGTGTACATCAGGAGATTCATCTCAAATCTCTCTGGACGCTGCAGACCATTCACTCAACTAATGAAGAAAGGTGTATCTTTCGTTTGGACTGACGAATGCCAGCAAGCATTTGAAGACATAAAGAGGTACTTGATGAATCCTCCAGTCCTGGTTCCTCCAATCACAGGAATACCCTTCCTGATGTATGTTCGAGCAATGGATCATTCCCTGGGTGCCATACTAGCACAGAAGAATAAGGAAGGTCATGAGCAAGCAATTTATTATCTCAGTCGTACAATTATCGGTGCTGAACATCGATATAGACCGGTAGAAAAAGAATGTTTAGCCCTGATGTTCGCTGTTCAGAAAATGTGACATTATCACGGGCCAACCATTCATGATCTCCAGAGTCAATCCTCTCACAGAGAGTCATCCTAAGGTTTGGTAAAAAAGCCCAGTATGCTCAATTCTAGACTAGCTACATGGGCTATATTGCTAGCAAATATGATATGGTCTATGTGCCTCAAAATTCTGTTAAGGGTCAAGCCCTAGCTGAATTCTTGGCTGCTCATCCAATCTTTGAAACTTCTAAACTCTATGATGAAATTCATCCTAATAAAAGTTATGGAATCTAAACATGACTTCAGAAGGAATTCTTGCTTGGTGTCTATCTTTGATGGTGCATCTAGAATTGGCCCAACGGTATCATTTTTGCTGGAGTTGGGATCGTTCAGTATCACAGAAGGACGAGCTATCCAAAGAGCTTATTCTCTAGACGGGTCATGCTCTAACAATGTTGAGAATATAATGCTCTCATCGGTCTCCAATTAGCTAAACAATTGGATATCGAATATAGAATTATATGGAGACTCTAAACTGATTGTCGACCAGGTTAGAGACACGTATGAAGTTTGGTATCAAGATCTCATCCATACCAAGAAGCAGCAGTCAAATTGGCTAAAGGTTTCTTATTGAACATGTACGCCGAGCTTACAATACAGAAG
>JANAVB010030543.1:0-35587 GCA_029216955.1 Iris pallida
ATGTATACATAATATGTATTTATATATATATTATTTATACTGTTATATGTATATATACAGTATTTGTATGTATATATATATATATCTATATATATATATATATATATATATATATATATATATATATATATATATATATTTTATATGTATTTATATATATATAGATATATCTATATATATATATATATATATATATATATATATATATATATATATATATATATATATATATATATTTATAATTAGTATTTTATTATATATATGTATATGTATATATATGTTTTTTTATTATATATATGTATATATATGTATATATATTATATATATATCTATATTTATATGTATATATGTATTTTTTATATATATGTATATGTATATATATGTATTTATATATATTGTATATATGTATATGTATTATGTATATACTTACTAATATATTTGTTAGATATTATATATATATATATATATATATATTATATATATATATATATATCTATATATATATATTATAGTATTCTTTTATATATATATGTATAATTATAAAAAAATATCCATTATATACATATATAAATATCTATTTATTTATATGTATATATATAAATATTGTTGTTGTATATTTATACATGTATTTCAAATTCTACCTTGTATAAAATATTATTATGTAAAATTTTACAAGTTATTCTATTGTATATTTTGTGACTGGAAATTTTACCACTTTAAAAATATATTTATTTATGTATATAAATTACTGCTTTTTATTGATTATGACCAATTGATGTCCAAGTCTAGCATGGGTTTTTGGACCCAATTATGTCTAATATATTCAGAGTCTGTATAAGTCATATTGGACTTGATTCATGGCTCTGGGTCCTATATCTGGACTTTGGTTCAATTTTGAATACATGGACAAAATAGTAAATAATTAATTAATTATTTTCCAGAAACTGTTGCTTTCTGTTTTTGAATTTTTATATATATTTTAACTACTGTAATAATCTGTAAAAAAATTTATTTAAATACTATGTTAATTTAGACAAGTTATTAAAATTTTTCCAGCATTTATTAAGTACTTTTGATATTTTATAAAAATAGCAAAACATAACTTATTTTTAGTGTATATATGTTTGCTAATTTTTAATAATTATTTATGAAGGTTTATAAATTCCAAAAAAATTCGTATAAAATTCTATAATTAACAAGGATCATTGTGGTACTTTATTGTATGTAAAATTGAGCTTTTTGTCTATCTCAAAAATTATTGGAACACAATGTACAGTTTGATTTATTTATTGAATAATTACGACTTGTAACTTTTTGTGTTGTTTGAGTTATAGTCGTATTGAACCTCACCCTGCACTAGTATAAAGATCCTAGAAAGTTAGTTTGGGTATTGTGTCACCTCATATTGATCTTCTATACTAAAGTCACTATTTGGCTAGGTGTCCAGTCAGAAAGTCGTGTTGCACCACTAGTGTTTTAGTGTTTAACTTAGTGTAAAAACTAAGTTTATGTATTTATTTCTACAGTGACGAGTCACCAGGCATCTATAGCATTTTTATCGCTGCTTTGCTTTGCTAAAGGCAAGTACTTCTACAAACTTTACATACTGTTACAAAAAATGAACTGTGATTTCCAACCATGTTAAATGCTAATCCTTGGGGTAGCAAGTTAAATCTCTACATGTTGTATTATTTTCAGTCCCTACCATGTTTAGAATAGTTTTATACCTCTCACATGATTAGAATCTGGGTATGGGAAAACTGATAGTTGAGTACGTGATCATGCCCCCTTTATCGTACTGAGCAAAGTTTTATTCTACATGTTACTGCACCGTAGGCCATTATCCCGTATTTCTGTACGGATGTACACCTATGCTTGTGTACTTATATGTATGTTTATTTTATTTACATTGTGCCTCAGTACATTGTACACCTATTGACGATCACGTACCTGCTACAGTTTTAAATATTACATATACATCTGTCTCTATGACATATGTGTCCTTGCCATGATAGATTATGATGTGCCATGATTCCAGTTTATTACATTCCTGTTCATTTTATGTTTTGTATATTTAGTTTGCTAGAATCAGTACTTGCTCCCGTCCTGACAGGATAACGTTGTAGGTATACTTACTAAGGAGGAGTTGCTCTGTGACTCATATTATGGAGTTACTGCCGAGGACCAGGCTTTATCTTACGAGGATGTACCTGCGGGGAAATTCGTCTAGTTGTCTATTTATATTTTAGACTTTTGAGAGTAGTCATGTATTACACTATGTATTTTGTGGCTGGACCTGTATCCAGCTTTACATTTTGGACTTGTACTTGGACTTACCATTATATGAGATGACTTTTGTGTTTGGAGCATTTACGACTCTTTATTACTTATAGAACTGTTAGCACATTTAGTATTATCTTGTTATCTCTAGAACAGCTTACTGCGCTTTATCTCAAGCGTAGGCTGGACATGACTCGGCCCGGCCCAATAATTTGGGTAGCGAATCATGACACTAATTTACCTTGGGAAAGGTCCGTGGACTACTTGTGATTCAAAAAAAATATAGTCAAGAACAATCATTAGTCATTAGTGAAACTCATTATCAAGAAGAGGAATATTATTACAATTCTAATTGTAAGTGACACAACCCAAGATGGAAAAATCAAAATGCTCAAAAGTATTGTATATAAGCCTATAGTTATAATTAGACTATCTCGAGGCTTAAAGATTTTGATATAAACATGTATGTAGGTGCAAAGTTCATATGAAATGCTGATTTTATATAAAGTGAACCAAAAATATCAAATAAGGACTTTAGGAACCTATACACATACTAGTCAGAACCAGGAAATGAAGACCCATACATATTTGGTCAATTTCTAATTTGACATAATATTTGAACACGTATTTGAACATAACAAAGTTATTCAAGAGATTTAATCAAGTCTTGAAACTTCATACCAATGTCCTCTATTTGTCCGGTAATCCAAAATACACCAATTTAACTTAATAGTGGTAAAAATATCTCAGATATTTTTATATATAAAAATTTGGACAGAATTTGTACCTATTAAGAAAACACAAATAAAATATTAATTCCTAAATAAGTTTATCTAAACTAGACTAAGGGCTTCAAGTTCATGTATAGGTAATGTCAACAACCTTAAATTACATGATAAGTTAGGAATTTGTCGAGTTAAAGATATGTATCTACATATGTGTATGTAGGTGCCCTTGCACATACATGTAAGTTTTCTTGCAATTATATATATATATGTACCATGACCATATATGTCCATGTATACGTGTTTGTATTAACATGTAGTATTCAAGAGTGTGTTTACCCATAAATCTATGTATATATATATATATATATATATATATATATATATATATATATATATATATATATATATATATATATATATATATATCTATATATATACATGTATCCCAAAAAAAATATATATATATATATACATGTATCCCAAAATTTTTGAAGTGTCCGATTGTGCTATGTCCTACACATGGTGTCAATTTTATAGGTGCAAGTCTTTGTTGAGACCATGACTAGGTTTAAACTCAATTTCCTTGTTCACAATACATGTAATTCTCAAAATATTGGATTGTGCCACTAAACTTTAGAAATTTCATAATTTTTAAATTATCGATAATAATTTCGAACAAATAAGGAATTTGATATTATAGTAATTTCAAGAGAAATAGAGAAAAAATGGAGAAATGGTGAGAGGACTTGCCTTGGGTTGGAAATTGACCTAGCTTTCTCCACAAATTCCTAATTTTAAACCCAACAACAACAAAATCTTGTTAGCAACTCTAATCCTAGATTTAAGTTGAATTAGAGATTGGGGGAAAAAAGTAGTTTAGAAATTACCTAGGTTTTCCTCTCTTTTTTTGAAGTGGAAGATGAGGAGGAAGAAGAGAAGGATGAAGAGGAGGTGGCCGGAGAGGGGTGGCCGGCGGCTGGCGGCGGGCGGCAGACGACGGCGGCGGCAGCGTGCGGCCGGCCAGCAGCAGCAGCGGTTGGGAGTGGGGAGTGGTGGTGTGTATGTGTGGGTGTGTGTGTGATGGAGAGAGAGAGGTCATTGATTTATAAAAAAAATGGGTGAGGTGTCCCTTTCTAGGGAATTCCTAAAGGAACACTTGGCTTCTCTAGGGAGTTCTCATGGGACACATGGCTTGCTCCCTTTTTTTAAAATAATAATAATAATAATAATAATAATAATATTTAGAGTATAACAAGTCTACTCCCCTTAGAAAAAATTTGTCCTCGAAATTTGAAATAACTAGTACAACAATTGATTACTAACCTGGCTTAGGGAATAGATATGGGTATTGCCTCCGCATATCTTCTTCTTTCTCCCAAGTTGAATCTCTAGGAGAATCCTTGCTCCACGTGACTCGTTGTCACTCTCCAATCCTGGAATACGTATTTTAATACGTAAACCGATAAATTATATTACCTTGAATTTATACGATATTTATTATGCAGTATTTCTTCATATATTTCCCAAAAATATTCGACAAAATATTATTTTCTAATTTATTTTCTGCATTTAGGCCAACAGTTTTGGCTCATTTGGGTAACCTATTCTTGGTTCACCAATGGTTCATCTTGAACCCTTTGGTTCATCATGAACCCATGGGTCCAAGATCTTTATATATATAACTCATCTCATTCTCTCTCCTCTCATTTACTTCCTCTCATTTATTTCCTCCACCAACCAAGGCAAGTACCAACTTGCTCAAGAGATGGATCCATAATTTTGTCAATGATTTCTTACAAAACTATTTGCCAAAACATGTTCTTCTCCTCAATCTATACTAGTTTAGAACTTGGAAATTTCCATTTTGAAGCTTTGATTTTTGTAGATCTAAGTTTTAATCATTTTCGGATTTCCTTGGCCTTGATCTATTTTCGTTGGGGTTTTATGGGTTTTGATGCTTCCATGTGGAAGAGAATTCCATTTCACCCAAGATGGAACTTTGGAAATCCGGATTTGGAGTTCGGATGGCCGAGTTGTGATATTTTGAAGCTTTGGGTTCAACCATGGTGCTCTTGCTGTTTGGAGAAGACAGTGAGCAGTGTGCAGAGCTGTTTAGCTTACGCACACTGAGCTGCGCGCGCTCTTTAGCGTGCGTACGCAACCTTGAGTACGTTTCCTGATGGAAGCGTGTCTTCCCTTGAGCCTGCGTGACTTTTCATGCACGCTGCCTTGAGTGAGCCTGCGTGACTTTTCACGCACGCTGCCTTGAGTGAGCCTGCGTGACTTTTCACGCATGCTGCCTTGAGTGAGCCTGCGTGACTTTTTACGCATGCTGTCTTGAGTGAGCCTGCGTGACTTTTCATGCACGCTGCCTTGAGTGAACCTGCGTGACTTTTCACGCACGCTGCCTTGAGTGAGCCTGCGTGACTTTTCACGCACGCTGCCTTGAGTGAGCCTGCGTGACTTTTCACGCACGCTGCCTTGAGTGAGCCTGTGTGACTTTTCACGTACGCTGCCTTGAGTGAGCCTGTGTGACTTTTCACGCACGTTGCCTTGAGTGAGCCTGCGTGACTTTTCACGCACGCTGCCTTGAGTGAGCCTGCGTGACTTTTCACCCCTTGAGCGTGCGTGCTTTTGTGCGTACGCTTTTGATATTTTATCAGATATTATATGACCATTTTATATCCTTACGTCTTTTGTCCCGAGCATGATATGAGCACTAATGTGACCCCGGAGAACAAAGAGTTCCTACCTGATACATGTACCTGAATGTCCCAGTTCTTGTTCATGCCCGAAAAATGACTCGTAACTCCACGTGGCATATTTGCAATGATGCATTACACCAAAGAGGGTAGCACATGTTGACATACTGATTGACATGGATCCTCTTTGGGGTACTCGTACTAAAGTACGGCTTTAGGAGGATAATCATGCAAGCCACAGCATGTGAGTCCAAGATTTCACCTAGGGTTAAACTAGGTAACTAAATATACTAGATGCATGAGGAGGGCAGAATCCCGAGATCGTGTTACACCAGCCGCCTTGAGATATTGTCTTGACGCGCCGGCTGGTCTCCACGGATACTGTGTCATCTGCAACGAGTGGATGACTGTATCCGATTAATTCTTGCTATATAATATATGTTTTGGCAAGGTGGCCTTACGAGGGACCTGTGCTCAATAACACCTGTCTACGCGAACCCCTGGGTGGGCTAGCCTTGCTGGAAAGATACGATCTGAGGATTTTCTAATAACATGACGCGAGAATAACCTCGTCCCACTAGAAACTCGTAGACTTGATTGGCCGTAAAAACGACTTGCTTGTATCCTATTACCTTCCGTGAATAACTGAGGGAAGCGGACTGTCATGGTACGTGATCCAACCCATGTTCTTGTTTGATTGTTGGGTTGGTTATCGTACTATGATAGGCTGTGGACCGAAGTTATGAACGGAAGGCATATTCTGGTTGTGAAGTGCTACTTCTGTGAATGACTGAGGAACATGGTCTATCATGGTGCATGATCCAACCCATGTTCTTGTTTGATTGTTGGGTTGGTTATTGTGCTGCGATAGGCTATCGACCGAAGTCACGGTCAGGAGATTTTATTGTTTATACCTTTTAACTTATGTGAATGTTATAGAGTACGACACGTCCCGACTCCATGCGGTACCTTTTGTCCTTGTTTGGTTGTAAGGGTGCCATATGGGTTCGAAGATGTTGCGCTACCCTATAATAGTAGCATAAGTATTACTATTATCAATCATTCTATTAACTGGGTTTTTAATCTTAACTCTTGTGCCCCTTTGGCGGTACTTGCTATTCGGGGCTGACCCCGCTGGTTTTGTTTGGCCAGATCTCGTAGCAGAGCCGGAGGACACGATCTTCCTCCCTGACATCCATGGTGCATACTAGGAGCATGGCGGTTCGGGGACTCGAGTGGGTTTCTTCTCCACCACTCCTGCTTATACTTTTGCGGCGTTTAGCCACCGGCACCTGTTAGCCGGATTACTCGATATTTTGGTGTCAGTACATAATTGTAATTAAACAGACTGCAGCTGTGTATAATTTTGTACTTCTGACTCTCTGAGATAGCTAAATTATAAAGCTAGTCTCTCATGACCATTTTGATGAAGCGTCGGGGACGCCTTACTACTTTATCTTTAATGTTCATTTAATTGTTGATGTGACTTGATTGATTGAGACATAAAACTCTGTGGGACCATAGGAGACTTGATTATAGCATGTACCCCCTAGTCTCTCGACAGCCACGATCGCCGTATGACGTTACGTACCTCATATGGAGTAGCTGGCCTAGTCCGTCTCCGTATTTTGGTACTGGGGCGTGACAAGGTTTTAGTGGTGGCCCATACAGGTCTGATTTTCAGACTTGTGGGGTATTGCGAATTATTAGGAGTCTCAATCAAAACTTGTTTTCCTTGAAATTCTGTTTCGAATTCTCTGTCCTTGCCTTGATCTCTAACCTGACTTGCATCCTCGAAATCTTCCTCGTTCGGACTTGATAATCTTATATCTTTCTCTATATGGGTGCTTCATTCTCAGTAGCGGGTGAGGCCCATAAGGAAGAGCAGAAAGAGCATGGCTCGACTGGGCAGCAACAGGGGAGAGAACCTTCCCCAGGGCAGGTATAAGCAGAAGTGGAACCAGAGGCAGTACAGCCGCAGGTTATTGAAACTCCTGCAGCACCAGCAGCGACGGCAGTACCAGATGCCGTAGCACTCCTGGAGATCATCCGGGGGTTTTTTGTCACTAACCAACAGCAACAGACTCGGCAGCAGGAGCAGAACGTGTTGCTGAACCAAGGGATTCAGTTAGCTCTTGAGAGGAGTGTCGGGGCTGACTCGGGAGCATCAGGAAGGTTTCGTCGCTTGAACCCGAGGTATTTTGATGGCACGGAGGATGCCATCACTGCGGATGCCTGGATTCAAGACATCGAAGCCATTTTTGTGGCAACCAAGGTTCCAGATGATGAGAAGGTTGATCTGGTCAAACTGGTACTTCAGGATCTTGCCCGCGACTGGTGGGCATCAGAAGAAGTTGGTACAAGACGCCCTGTTCGTTGGACCACCTTCAGTGACAGATTCAAGGCCAAGTATTTTGGTGTAGTAGCTCGATATGAGCTCCAGCAGAAGTTTATCAGTCTCAAGCAAGCAGACAAGACCGTAGATGGGTATGCAGCAGAGTTCTGCAGATTGTGCCGTTTCGAACCAGCAATGGTGGGAACGGAGCCAGAGAAAGCTATGAGGTTCCAGTAGGGACTTCATTTGGAACTATTACAGCTTGTGGAAGGATACGACTACCAGACGTTTGACGCTGTTTTGACGGCCGCTCGGAGGCATGAGCTTACCCAGCAGAGGTTGGCATCGAGGACAAGAGGTCAGAAGAGATCTCATTCCCAGGTTGGAGGAGGAGTAATGCAGCGAACATCGGCACCAGCACCCGGTGTACGTATTCATGATACAGGAGCGCTGCGGAGGACGGCCGTGTCAACTAATACAGCGCCAGTTCAGCATCAGCAGCCGAGGAACCAACAACAGCGTCAGGGAGCACCCCAGGGCTGTACATTCTGTAGGAAGGCAGGGCACACGAGGGAGGTGTGCCGGTCAGCGAATGGCTTATGCTTGAGGTGTGGTAGTTCAGACCACCGTATCTCCACTTGTCCTGTGATGCAGAGGCCAGGAGGGCCAGCTCAGCAGTTTCCAGCATTGCCAGCTCCGGTGGCAACCCCGAGTGGAGGGCAGTATTAGCAGTAAGGCCCCTAGCCCAGCGTCTACCAACGCAGGCACAGATGTTCCGCCAGGCACAGGAAGCCGAAGGCCCTCAGAGACAGCAACAGCATGGTCGAGAAAGGCCGCAACAAGGGGATCCGCGGGGCCAGGCTCTCACATTGTCCTTGGAAGAGTCTCTAGCGTCTAGCGACGTGGTAGCAGGTACAATTCTCGTCACCTCATTTCCCGCTGTAGCATTATTTAATTCCGGCGCTACTCATTCATTCATCTCTGCACAATATGCTACACGGATTGGATTAGAGTTTGAGGTATTGTCGGAGAGGATGGATATACTCACCGACAATGGGCTCGTAGAAGTTAGCAGAGTGCGCTTTTCATGTCCAGTGGAGGTGTGTGGACATTTACTACCCGCATCATTGATTGAATTCCCTATGGAGAATTTTGATGTCATTCTTGGCATGGACTGGTTGAGAGACAATCATGCGACAATTGATTGTAGAGGAGGTAGGGTCATATTCAGCGTTCCTGGGATGGAGCAGTTCATCTTTACTCGAACCTTGAAGAATCAGGCCGGAGGCGTTATCTCAGCAGCAGTGTCAGAGCCAGGACAGATTCCGAGAGTGGTCAAAGATTTTCTCGACGTCTTCCCTGATGAGCTCCCAGGGATACCCCCAGTCACAGAGGTAGAATTTAGCATTAAGTTGAACCCTGGAACGAGGCCTATTGCAGACAGAGTTTACAGAATGTCGCCGTCAGAACATGATAAGTTGTATCAACATGAAGAAGAGTTGAAGTCTAAGGGATTCATCCGAGACAGTAAATCGCCCTGGGCCGCGCCAGTGATTCTAGTTCCCAAGAAGGATGGGTCGACGAGGATGTGCATCGACTACCACAAGCTGAATGCAGTAACAGTGAAGAATAAGTACCCACTACCAAGGATTGATGACCTGTTTGACCAGTTGAGCAAGGCCAGCATCTTTTTCAAGATCGATCTTCGATCAGGATACTATCAAGTAAGAGTCCGGGAGCAAGACATACCGAAGACAGCATTCAGATCTAGATATGGACATTATGAGTTTTTAGTAATGCCCTTTGGACTAACCAACGCCCCCGCAGTATTCATGGATTTAATGAACCGCATCTTTTTGCCGTATTTGGATAAATTTGTAATGGTGTTCCTAGATGACATTCTTGTCTATTCCAGCAGTGAAGAGGAGCATGAGAAACATCTTAGGACTGTCTTACAGACATTGAGGGAGCATCAACTTTATGTGAAGCTCGACAAGTGTGAATTCTGGTTAGATCACATTTCGTTCCTGGGGTATGTAATTTCTAGGGCAGGAGTGTCAGTAGATCCGAAGAAGATTGAGGCCGTAGAGCATTGGCCAGTCCCGAGAACGGTTGCAAAAGTGTGAAGTTTCTTAGGATTAGCTGGTTACTACAGAAGGTTCGTGGCGGACTTTGCCAAGATCTCTGCGCCCTTAACGCGTTTGACGCACAAGGACGTAGAGTTTGTTTGGTCAGCTAGCTGTCAGGCATCCTTTGAAGAATTGAAGAAGAGATTGATCTCAGCCCCGATCTTGACGCTTTCAGTAGGAGCGGGAGGCTTTACAGTATATTGTGACGCATCTGGGAAGGGTCTTGGATGTGTATTGATGCAGCACGGAAAGGTGATAGCATATGCGTCTCGACAGCTTCGAGACCATGAGAAGAATTACCCGACTCACGATTTGGAGTTAGCAGCTGTGGTGTTTTCACTCAAGTTGTGGAGGCATTATTTATACGAAGATCGGGTAGAGATCTATACTGATCATAAGAGTTTGAAATACGTATTCATGCAGCGAGATTTGAACATGAGGCAAAGAAGATGGTTAGAACTACTGAAGGATTTTGACTTAGATCTTCAGTATCATCCAGGCAAGGCGAATATAGTTGCAGATGCACTGAGTAGGAGAGACAGTGCCTTTATCTTGACCTCGCAGAAGCATATTTTAGAAGACCTTCAGAGTATGGGAATCGAAGTAGTTTTGCCAAGGGATATAGGAAGAATGACCAGTATGCAGATTCAGTCAACCTTAGTAGAGAGGATAAGGGCAGCACAAGCAGGAGATCCACAGATTCAGAAGTTGCGGTCGGAGTGTGAATCAGGCCGTAGGAAGGAGTTAGTGATTCATGAAGATGTTACGCTCAGATTTGGAAACAGACTCTGTGTACCGAGTGGAGACCTTCGGCAAGAAGTTATGTCCGAAGCTCATAGTTATATTTACTCTATTCATCCAGGAGGAACGAAGATGTATCGAGATATCAGGCAGTACTTTTGGTAGAATGGCATGAAAAGAGAGAGCGAGATTTGTATCCAAGTGTCTGGTATGTCAGCAGGTGAAAGCCGAGCAGCAGAGACCAGCAGGGTTGCTACAGCTGCTTCCTATCCCAGAATGGAAATGGAAGCACATCACGATGGATTTTGTGACCGGTTTACCTAGATCCCCGACTGGTAAGAATACAGTCTGGGTAATAGTAGATCGACTCACGAAGGTCGCTCATTTCCTTCCCTTCCGAGTTGGACAGACTACTGAGCAGTTAGCAGAAATGTACATGAAGCAGATAGTAAGGCAGCACGGTGTTCCAGTTAGTATAGTATCAGATCGGAATACGCGGTTTACTTCCTATTTTTGGCGGAGCTTACACCAAAGTTTGGGAACCAAGTTAAGATTCAGTTCTGCTTATCATCCACAAACCGACGGGCAATCAGAAAGAACCATCCAGACGTTAGAAGATATGCTCCGGGCGTGTACCTTGGATTTTGGCGGATCTTGGGAGGACCACCTTCATCTAGTGGAGTTCTCCTATAACAATAGCTATCAGGCTAGCATTCAGATGGCCCCGTTCGAAGCATTGTACGGAAGGAAGTGTAGATCCCCTTTGGCATGGGACGACGTCGGAGAACAGAAGTTGTTGGGACCAGAGATGATCACGCAGACTGTGGAGATAGTTAAGTTGGTCAGAGAACGCCTTCGAGTTGCGCAGGACCGACATTGTCATTGGGCAGATCAACATCGTAGGCCTCTAGAGTTCAGAGTTGGCGACCAAGTGTTTCTGCGGATTTCGTCTACTCGGGGTATCATCAGATTTGGAACCCGAGGAAAGCTTAGTCCAAGATACGTTGGTTCTTTTAAGATTCTCGCTCGGATAGGTGATGTGGCTTATCGACTTGCCCTTCCGCCTTCGTTAACTGGCATACATGATGTGTTTTATGTATCCCAATTACGTGGGTATGTCCCGGATCCGAGTCATGTCCTCGATCATTCTGAGTTAGTCTTTGGTACCGACCTAACTTACGAGGAACAACCCGTATCTATTTTAGATCGGCGAGAGATGGTACTCAAGAATCGGACGATAAGCCTTGTCCGTGTTTCTTGGAACCATCACTCTTCAAAAGAATCAACCTGGGAGCGCGAGGACGAGATCAGATCTCGGTATCCGCATTTGTTTGACTAATAAGGTATATTTTTGCACCTTATTGACACGATTTCATGCTTATCTGCACCTGCTTATTTTGCACTTTGTGATGTATGATAATAACCGCTATGATAGTTAACTTGTATACGATTGTGCCTTGCTCGCCCTGATTTCACTATCCTGTCTTGGCTGGAATTTCGAGGACGAAATTTTTCTAAGAAGGGTAGAGATGTCACTCCCCAATCCTGGAATACGTATTTTAATACGTAAACCGATAAATTATATTTACCTTGAATTTATACGATATTTATTATGCAGTATTTTTTCATGCATTTCCCAAAATATTCGACAAAATATTATTTCCTAATTTATTTTCTGCATTTGGGTCTACAGTTTTGGCTCATTTGGGTAACCTATTCTTGGTTCACCAATGGTTCATCTTGAACCCTTTGGTTCATCATGAACCCATGGGTCCAAGATCTTTATATATATAACTCATCTCATTCTCTCTCCTCTCATTTACTTCCTCTTATTTATTTCCTCCACCAACCAAGGCAAGTACCAACTTGCTCAAGAGATGGATCCATAATTTTGTCAATGATTTCTTACAAAACTATTTGCCAAAACATGTTCTTCTCCTCAATCTATACTAGTTTAGAACTTGGAAATTTCTATTTTGAAGCTTTGATTTTTGTAGATCTAAATTTTAATCATTTTCGGATTTCCTTGGTCTTGATCTATTTTCGTTGGGGTTTTGTGGGTTTTGATGCTTCCATGTGGAAGAGAATTCCATTTCACCCAAGATGGAACTTTGGAAATCCGGATTTGGAGTTCGGATGGCCAAGTTGTGATGTTTTGAAGCTTTGGGTTCAACCATGGTGTTCTTGCTGTTTGGAGAAGACAGTGAGCAGTGTGCAGAGCTGTTTAGCTTACGCACACTGAGCTGTGCGTGCTCTTTAGCATGCGTACGCAGCCTTGAGTACGCTTTCTGATGGAAGCGTATCTCCCCTTGAGCCTGCGTGACTTTTCACGGACGCTGCCTTGAGTGAGCCTGCGTGACTTTTCACGCACGCTGCCTTGAGTGAGCCTGCGTGACTTTTCACGCACGCTGCCTTGAGTGAGCCTGTGTGACTTTTCACGCACGCTGCCTTGAGTGAGCCTGCGTGACTTTTCACGCACGCTGCCTTGAGTGAGCCTGCGTGACTTTTCACGCACGCTGCCTTGAGTGAGCCTGCGTGACTTTTCACGCACGCTGCCTTGAGTGAGCCTGTGTGACTTTTCACGCACGCTGCCTTAAGTGAGCCTGCGTAACTTTTCACGCACGCTGCCTTGAGTGAGCCTGCGTGACTTTTCACCCCTTGAGCGTACGTGCCTTTGTGCGTACGTTTTTGATATTTTATCAGATATTATATGACCATTTTATATCCTTACGCCTTCTGTCCCGAGCATGATATGAGGACTAATGTGACCCGGGAGAACAAAAAGTTCCTACCTGATATATGTACCTGAATGTCCCAGTTCTTGTTCATGCTCGACAAATGACTCGTAACTCCACGTGGCGTATTTGCAATGATGCATTACACTAAGAAGGGTAGCACATGTTGACATACTGATTGACATGGATCCTCTTTGGGGTACTCGTACTAAAGTATGACTTTAGGAGGATAATCATGCAGGCCACAGCATGTGAGTCCAAGATTTCATCTAGGGTTAAACTAGGCAACTAAATATACTAGATGCATGGGGAGGGCAGAATCCTGAGATCGTGTTACACCAGCCGCCTTGAGATATTGTCTTGACGCACCGGCTGGTCTCCACGGATACTGTGTCATCTGTAACGAGTGGATGACTGTATTCGATTAATTCCTGCTATATAATATATGTTTTGGCAAGGTGGCCTTACGAGGGACCTGTGCTCAATAACACATGTCTACGCGAACCCCTGGGTGGGCTAGCCTTGCTGGAAAGATACGATCTGAGGATTTTCTAATAACCTGACGCGAGGATAACCTCGTCCCACTAGAAACTCGTAGACTTGATTGGCCGTAAAAATGACTTGCTTGTATCCTATTACCTTCCGTAAATAACTGAGGGAAGCGGACTGTCATGGTACGTGATCCAACCCATGTTCTTGTTTGATTGTTGGGTTGGTTATCGTACTATGATAGGTTGTGGACCGAAGTTATGAACGGAAGACATATTCTGGTTGTGAAGTGCTACTTCTGTGAATGATTGAGGAACATGGTCTATCATGGTGCATGATCCAACCCATATTCTTGTTTGATTGTTGGGTTGGTTATTGTGCTGCGATAGGCTATCGACCGAAGTCACGATCAGGAGATTTTATTGTTTATACCTTTTAACTTATGTGAATGTTATAGAGTACGACACGTCCCGACTCCATGCGGCACCTTTTGTCCTTGTTTGGTTGTAAGGGTGCCATATGGGTTCGAAGATATTGTGCTACCCTATAATAGTAGCATAAGTATTACTATTATCAATCATTCTATTAACTGGGTTTTTAATCTTAACTCTTGTGCCCCTTTGGCGGTACTTGCTATTCGAGGCTGACCCCGCTGGTTTTGTTTGGCCAGATCTCGTAGCAGAGCCGAAGGACACGATCTTCCTCCCTGACATCCATGGTGTATACTAGGAGCATGGCGGTTCGGGGACTCGAGTGGGTTTCTTCTCCACCACTCCTTCTTATACTTTTGCGGCGTTTAGCCACCGGCACCTGTTGGCCGGATTACTCGATATTTTGGTGTCAGTACATAATTGTAATTAAACAGACTGCAGCTGTGTATAATTTTATACTTCTGACTCTCTGAGATAGCTAAATTATAAAGCTAGTCTCTCATGACCATTTTGATGAAGCGTCGGGGACGCCTTACTGCTTTATCTTTAATGTTAATTTAATTGCTGATGTGACTTGATTGATTGAGACATAGAACTCTGTGGGACCATAGGAGACTTGATTGTAGCATGTACCCTCTATTCTCTTGACAGCCACGATCGCCGTATGACGTTACGTACCTCATATGGAGTAGCTGGCCTAGTCCGTCTCCGTATTTCGGTACTGGGGCGTGACACTCGTACTAATGGAATGATCCGATTGCGGAGTACCTTCTCCCTTCGATCCAAGATTCCAACGGGTTTCTGTTATATCCGTAGTGTAGGTCCGATGGTGATTTCTGAATGGTCAAGTATATGGCTCGGATCCGACACGTATCTTCGTAGCTGGAAAATATGGAATACATTGTGAACTCCTTCAAGAGTTGGTGGCAAGGCAAGCCGATATGATACATTTCCTACTTTTTCCAATATGTCGAAGGGTCCAATGTATCTCGGACTCAGTTTTCCTCTGGTCCCAAATCTAATAGTTCCCTTAGTTGGTGAAATCTTCAGAAACACGTGATCTCCAGGTTGGAACTCCAATATTCTTCGATGCTTATCAGCCCACATCTTCTGTCTATCCTGGGCTGTTTGCAGGTGACTTCTTATTGCTTTGACTATATCCAAAGTTTGTGTTACTAGTTCTGGCCCTAGCAATTGTCTCTCTCCTACATCGGTCCAACATACCGGCGATCTACACTTTCTACCATATAGTGCTTCAAAAGGAGCCATTTTGATGCTATCATGGTAACTGTTGTTATATAAAAATTCTACTAGATGTAGATGATCATCCCAAGATCCTCCAAAATCTAAAGTACAGGCTCTCAGCATGTCTTCTAGGGTCTGAATGGTTCTTTTCGACTGGCTGTCAGTTTGGGGGTGGTAGGCGGAGCTATATTTCAGTTGAGTGCCAAGATTTTCTTGTAGACTTCTCTAGAAATAAGAAGTGAACCTGGTATCTCTATCTGATACTATACTCACTGATACTCCATGTTGACTGACAATCTGCTTCATATACATTTCTGCTAGTGCCTCTGTCGACTGTCCAACTCGAAATGGCAGAAATCGAACGGACTTCGTAAGTCTATCTACAATGACCCAGATAGCATTATTACCTCTTTGGGTCTTAGGTAGTCCTGTCACAAAATCTATTGTGAGATGCTCCCATTTCTATTCGGGTATGGGCAAAGGCTGAAAAAGTCCTGCTGTCCTTTGATGTTCTGCTTTCACTTGCTGACAGACGAAACATTTAGATACAAATCTGGCGACTTCTCTTTTTATTCCGTGCCACCAAAATATTTGTTTCAAATCTTTATACATTTTAGTGCTGCCCGGATGAATAGAATACTGTGAGTTATGGGCTTCTGACATAATCTTCGTTCTTAGATCTCCACTAAGCACGCATAGTCGATCACCGAATCTTAATGATCCGTCCGGATGCTTCCTTATCCCGGTCTGGAGCCCTGCTTCTGTTTGTTTCCAAATTTTCTGAAGTTTTGAATCATTTTGCTGTCCTTCCTTAATCCTATCTATTAAGGAGGATTGTATTTGTAAGTTTTGCCATATTCCTTGGGTTACCGGGCATACTATTTCAATTCCTATTTTCCTTAAATCCTCAAGGATTTCCTTAGGTGTATTCATAAAGAAAGCTTCGGGCCTTCGACTTAAAGCATCAGCTACTTTATTAGCCTTGCCCGGGTGATATTCCAGCTCCATATTGAGTCCTTCAGTAACTCCAACCATCTTCTTTGTCTCATATTGATCTCCTTTTATGTGAAGACATATTTTAAACTTTTGTGGTCTGTGTATATTTTGATTCTCTCTCCATATAAATAATGCCTCCATAACTTGAGTACGAATACCACAGCTGCAAGTTCGAGATCATGAGTTGGATAATTCCTTTCATGTGTCTTTAATTGCCGGGATGCGTAGGCTATGACTCTCTCGTGCTGCATCAGTACACATCCTAGACCTTTACCTGATGCATCACTATATATCTCATATCCACCTGAACCAGATGGCAATGTCAGCACTGGGGCCGAAATTAATCTTTCCTTCAATTTGTCAAATGCCATTTGACATTTCTCTGTCCAATTAAACTTTTCTTCTTTCCGGGTAAGACAGGTTAAAGGTTCTGCAATTCTTGAAAAAAAATTTACAAATCTTTGGTAGTAACCAGCTAGTCCTAAGAAACTTCTGATTTCTGCTACGGACTTAGGTGTTGGCCAAGATTTAACTGCTTCCACCATCTTCGGATCTACCGAGATAGCTTCTCCGCTGATAATATGCCCTAGAAATGGTATTTGGTCCAGCCAAAATTCACATTTACTAAGCTTGGCATATAATTGTACTTCCCGCAGCGTTTGCAGTACTATCCTCAAGTGTTTTTCATGTTCCTCTTCACTTTTGGAGTATATAAGAATGTCGTCAATGAATACAATCATGAATTTATCCAGATATTGATAAAATATTCGATTCATCAGGTCCATAAATATGGCGGGTGCATTCGTTAACCCGAATGGCATAACTAAGAATTTGTAATGCCCATATCGAGTTCTAAATGCAGTCTTAGGGACGTCTTCCTTCTTTACCTTCACTTGATGGTATCCGGACCTTAGATCAATTTTTGAGAATACTCTTGCCTCTCCTAACTGGTCAAATAGTTGATCAATTCTAGGTAGAGGATACTTATTCTTGATGGTGACCTCATTCAAAGTTCTATAATCAATTACTAGTCGTAGGGTACCATTATTCTTTTTCACAAACAATACTGGTGCACCCCATGGCGACGCGTTGGGTTGAATAAATCCTTTTGACAATCATTCATTTATCTGTTTATTCAACTCGGCTAGCTCTTCTTTTTTCATTGGGTATATTTTCTTGGCTATGGGAGCTGCTCCTGGTATTAGATCTATAGAGAATTCTACAGCTCTATCTGGGGGTAGCCCTAGCAATTCTTCTGGAAATACATCTTTAAATTCCTCCACTATCCTTGGAAATGATTGCTCTACTGATCCTTGCAACATTGCTTGAACTGGTAATTCAAACTTCTCTAGTTCTTCTATATTGAATTCATTTTGGTCTCGTACAAATTCATAAGACTCTCCGTCGGGAAGTTGAAATATAACTTTTCCTTGACCGCAATCTATATTGGCTAAGGTTGCGGTTAACCAATCCATGCCTAGTATTATATCGTAGTTACTTGTTGGAAAAACAAGTAATTGGGTTCGAAAAGCTCCTCCACCCAACTTTATGGGACATTTACTACATACGCGATTGACTTCTACCACTTCGTTACCGGTGAGAACCTTTAGTGATTTAGGCAGAGGTTGGGATTCTATTTCACGTTGCGATATAAAAGAAGATGCTATAAATGAATGGGTAGCCCCGGAATCAAACAATACTGATGCTGGATATGCAGAAACTAGAATCATACCTGAAACTACTTCTCCTGGGACATTGGCATCTTCAGTCCCCATCATAAATGCTTGCCCTTATCCCTTCCTCTTCTTGTTATAATTTTGGGCTTGACCCGCCCTTTGTGCTTGTTGGAACTGATATGCCTGAGGGGCATATGGTGGCCTTTGCTGATTCCCATAAGTCATGACAGCCTGCGAGGCTGGTGCCTGAATCCTTGGTTGAGGTTTGTTCCCCTGAATCGGAGGTCGATACCCTTGATTGAAGCCTCGTGTCATCGCTCCAATTGCAGGCAGCTGAGGGCACTGATTAATTGGATGATTTCCCGCTCCACATCTCAAGCAAAGTCCCAACAATTTTCTACATACATTTCTCTTGTATCCTGGTTTCTGGCAGTAGTTGCAAATAATGAACCTATCTGGGTTACCATTTTGAGGACGCTTAGGTGGTCCCTGCCAATGATTCTTGTTGGAGGGTGCCCTTCCTCGAAGGTTCTTTTAGTTTGTGATGACCGGAAAGGTTGCTCTTCTCTTAGAATCCTTTCCTGGTCTTGAGCAGCTTTCGTTACCTCAGAAAAAGTCAGACATCGATAAGATGCAACCCTGCTTTTCAGTTGGGTCCCAAGCCCTTCTAAGAATCAGGATATTTTCGTTTCTTCGTCAGCTATCATATTTGGGGCAAACCGACTCAGTCTGGAAAATTTTGCAGTATATTCATTAATTGTGCGTTTTCCTTGTTTAAGGTAGTTGAATTGCCTTTCTAATTCTATCCTTGCTGACTTAGGATAGAATCTCTCTTCAAACTTCTTCTTAAACTCAGCCCAGGACATGCCCCTATCAGAATCTTCTGGATATTCGGCACTCCACCAGTATCCAGCAATATCTTTCAGTTGAATGCGAATCGCTGGTACCATATCCTCGGGTCGAACTTTTGTAGCCTTCATCAAACCTTCAATAGTTTTTCGCCATTGACCCGCTTCTATTGCATTTTCTGTTCCCTTAAACTTGGGTGGCCTAAGATCCCTGAATTCCTTTAGGGTCCCATCCTTGGTATTGTTAGAATTCTGCATTTGTTCCAATATTGAGGTGTTGGTTGCATGGACAGTATTGGCATGCTGACTATTAGTTTCCAGTATTTGTTGGAACAATCGAAACATATCAGCCACGGTTGGTTCAGCTGATACTTGAGGTGGTGGATTATTGGGTTGATCTGGGTTATCCATATCCTGAAAATTTGAGAGACACAATCCTCAAGGAATATTTGACTCACAATATTTATTTATAACAAGGTGTACAGCAAGAACCATATATATTTCATTATAATGAGAGCAATTCAAAATGGTACATCTACTCCCAACTTACATCTGTTTACATTCTTCTAACTTAGTCTACTCATGTCACCCATCTCCCCAAAATGTGACATGGTATTCTATTCTACTTCCACTAATCCATACTTATATACATCTGCTGATTCCCAAAATACAATACAACAGACAAAAGAGAAGGACCCCCCTTCTTTACTATATACATGGTTAGGTTTTTCTTATCCCACAGCCTCAATGAGGATCCTTTCCTCGGTGAGGATTTCGACCTCTGGGTGAAATCTTTCAAAGTCGTCTAGTGTGCCCTCGTAGCCATGTAGTGCGATGTAGATACGGTTTGGATCCCGGACATACAGGCAGTAGGTTGTATTTTCAAAATATACTTCAGCACCATCCTCGATATCCCTGATAATGTGACGCCTGACTCCATAGAACACTTGGTAGACGTGAATGTCATACCAATCTAGGGCGTTCTATATTGTTCTGGCATATCGCTGGTATAGGTACAGAGTATAGTCACTCTTATCCCATTCCAGACTGGGCATGAATGGGTCCATTCCTACATTCACAGTATCCTTAAGTAAGAAATACTTATAAGAAATACATGAATACAGGAAAATCATATTTTATTTATTGACAGTACAACATGCTTTTAACTTTATATACTTACTCGTTTATATTCCTACTGCATACATTCATACATTACATTCATACATTACATTCCTACTACATACATTCATACTACATACATTACATTCATACTGGGGGTCTAGATCCACATTTTCCTTATGTTATGGATTTTAGCCTCTGGATGAGTCTGCATCCATTCCTCCAGAGTACCGTTACGATCGATTTCTGGACCTTCAGAGGGTTCTACCTTGATCAGGACATAGTAATTTACCGTATTATAATATTCTCTTCTTTCATCAACTATATCCGTTACTACCGGATATTTCAGTTCATAATGCACCCCGTAAGCTTCTATCATCCCCTTGGGTACTACTCGCCACATCTTCTTCACGAACGCGTAATATTCGTCCAAGCTGTGGCTGTCGTTGCTCAATCTTGCAAAAAGTGCAAATCGGGACATGGTCTTCACCAAGAATCTTTAGGTCAGAATTTCTTTAACTAAAAACAAATAGTTAGATAGGGAAGAGGTAATTATTTGTTCAATGCTACTAACTATGGGTACTATCTTCTTTAAGTATTTCTAGGGTGTGATTGGGACTCAAGGTCCCCCTTATAATTCTAGAACCTACGTCCTATCTGAACCTATGTTTCATCCTAGATTTTCCATTCTCGCGGACCTGCATGGGCCACCACTAAAAGACGTGTCACGTCCCGCTTCCCAAAATCAAACGGTGATGTCATAAACACATCCCCAGGCTACGCCCAGAATTCGCGATTGTCGCCCGTAACCATCAGAATAAAAAATACAAGGACTTACCGTACAATACACATATTGTAACTTATTATACATGAAACTTTTCTAAGGATATAGTGTCTTGCAAGTTCATTACAACAAGAAAATTTACAAAAACTAACTACAACAGAACGGTCGTCTCTTGGAAGTCTTCAGATAACTACTCCTCGACGTACAACGGTAACGCCTCGGCAGGAACATCTTCTTCTTCTCCTAGTGGACAAATACTAGGTCGTTTAGAAACGATAAGCAAGCCCTCGGCCAAGAACGATGAAAAGTAAAAGAAATATGAAATGAAATGAGACAAATAGTTTTATAAAGTAGTCATATTGAATAAAGTATTATGTAATTGTGTGAGTGTCCTGTTCCTCTTATCCAGATAGGCATGATGACAGGTAATGCAATTTAAAAGGAAATGAACCTAACATGGAATGCAATATTGGAGAACAATCCCTGAATATTCATCTAAATGATTTTCCATCAACAATCCTGTTAACCTGGGATCAGGCTGTGAATTCGACGGCACGGTACATAGCATCCAACCTGGAGCCTCCCTTGGGCTTAACAATCATCTATTCATTGTTACTGTCGTAATAGATGTAATAATCTGGAGCCTTCCTTGGGCTTAGTTTGCCTCCCTTGAGCAAACGAAAACAAGAGCCTCCCTTGGGCTTAGTTTGCCTCCCTTGAGCAAACGAAAATACGTGAGCTAAGCCTCACAAACTCGATTCACATGGCCTTACGAACGAGTAGAAAATTTACTGATCAACTTTTTAAATTAATTATGTTATGGGACTATTTAGGGATATCCAGGTTGTTCTCCCCCGTCTAATGCCTCCTAGCTGTTACTAAGTATCTTTCCTAAATGATTTTAGGTCTTAAGTACTAAACCGTTATTTCCTGAAAGTCAGGAATTTTGACTATCTCTTGAAATTTCCACAAATTTCGGCAGAGTCTCCTTTGTATCGGGTGACTCCGAAAATTCACAAGAGATAAATATATGATATAATTAAAAATCGGGTTCGGCGACCCCTTCGGTGGAGCAACCCTCAACACCAGAACCACGCATGTATGTATATAATCACATAAATGACTTAAAAGTTTCTTATCCAAGGCTAATTTACCTTGGGAAAGGTCCGTGGACTACTTGTGATTCAAAAAAATAGTCAAGAACAATCATTAGTCATTAGTGAAACTCATTATCAAGAAGAGGAATATTATTACAATTCTAATTGTAAGTGACACAACCCAAGATGGAAAAATCAAAATGCTCAAAAGTATTGTATATAAGCCTATAGTTATAATTAGACTATCTCGATGTCACGCCCCAGAACCAGAATACTGGAGAGCGGGGGCTAACATAGCCAGCTACGTATAATGAAATGGAATCCACGTCACTATACGGTAACGGCTGTCTAGATATATGAGGGTTTAACTATAATCCATCAGTCTCCTATGGTCAAGATCAAACCTATTGTCTCAATCACAAGCAAGTAGTAGCAGTCACAAGATATTAGAGCATCAATATACAATAGTAAGGCGTCCCATACATTACATATTGGATGATCATGAAGCTAGTCGTACAAAATGTCAGGACTAGCAAGAGTTTTAGTCAATACATGATCAACCCTAGGATTTGTCAATCATGTTACAGCCCGTAGGCAGACAGTAAATAAAGATGCAACCGAGCTAACACGTGCTCGTCGGCTAAACGCCTCAAAAGAATAATTTTACAAATAGAGTGGGAGGACAAAAGAAACCCACTCGTTGCCCTGGTTACGCCTGGTGGTCACCATCGGGCTGGAAGACAGGTGGATCCTCTGGTGCTGCTCCGATATCTGGCCATACAAAACCAGCTGGGTCAGACCCCAGAAAGAGCAAGTGCCACAAAGGAGGCTTCACTTAGGAACTAAAACCAGCACATCACAATAGAATAATAAAGATAAATAATAATTAAAGAACTGATAATAATAGAGATAACAACAGTAAACTGAGTACGAGAAAACCATTCAAGTAGCCAGGTCACAACCCTTAAACCAAACAAGGACCGAGGTTGCAGCCCTTCACCTGAATAGAAACCCGTCTCAAATACTATTGGTACAATGAGGACAATAAACGAAGAGAGGACACAGAACTGCTCCGGGAGCCAGGTTACAACCCTTAAACCAAACAAGGACCGGGGTTGTAACCCTTCACCTGAACAGAACTGGACCCCTGATCTTTATTGTTAATGTCGGTGTAAATAATTACGATATTGAAGTAAGATAAAACATGACAAGCATGACATGGGGAGCAATAAGACAATAAACGAGGAGAGGACACAGAACTGCTCCGGGAGCCAGGTTACAACCCTTAAACCAAACAAGGACCGGGGTTGTAACCCTTCGCTTGAACAGAACTGGACCCCCAGTCGTTATTGTTAATGCAGGCACAATAAGCAGGACGATAGATGATAGGATAACCATGGAACTATTCAGATAGCCAAGTTACAACCCTTAAACCAAACAAGGACCGGGGTTGTAACCCTTCACCTGAACAGAACTTGGTGTCCCATCATTTATCGATACGAGAAATCATGTCCTGATACAATCTTGTACAGGATCAGGATAAGACTAAGCTGGAATAAACTTCATCCAATCAATCACGGCCAATCAAGAGTACGGCTTGATACTTTTAACTAACTAGGGTTATCACAGGCCTAGTTACTAGCAAGATGCAATGAGATTATCCCAACAGCCACAAGCCCTGCAGACCATCCGGTTATCCGAGTCGAATGTCCGTTTATGAAGGGTGCACCACATGACTGTGTACTGAAAATGTGCCCTACTCGTCGGTAGGCTACAAGTCCACTTAATGCGCCCAGATAACGGGATTGCCTGTAGCTGGGAATCTCTTCATGACTACTGAATCATTCTAGTTAATTAGCCTTAGTCAATTTCAGTAGGTAACCCTGACCGTGGTACTCAGGGATCCCCATCCTAGACATGATGCAAGACAGTACCAGTTTATTTGTACAAACGCAATCGCCCACGGTGTCCAGGTCAGTCATACTTGTCATGTCAGGCTAGCTGTCATAACAGCATGTCGAGACAGATCATGCCAGTTTACTTGTCAAGAGTGCGCCACAGTGGACCACTATCGTGTTCTATTCTCACATTATCATAAATGGGAGAAACTTGTATAAAATAACTGGAGACATATTCTTGCTGCTAAGGAAAAGATCTACAACTTCCACGTTGGGAGTTGGGAGAATTTCTGACCACAAATCATGCAAATAAGACATAGAATAGCCAAAACAGGCACCATGCGGCCTATTCTGCGACATGCGGCTCATGTGGCTCATGCGGCTCAACATCGACATCATATGCGCCAACTGCGACATGCGCCAACAGCGACATCATATGTGCCAACTGCGACATGCGCCAACAGCGACATCATATGTGCCAACTGCGACATGCGCCAACAGCGACATCATATGTGCCAACTGCGACATGCGCCTACAGCGACATCATATTCGTCAACTGCGACATGCGTCAACAGAGACATCATATGCACCAACTGCGACATGCCAACAGCGATATCATATTCGTCAACTGCGACATGCGTCAACAGAGACATCATATGCGCCAACTGCGACATGCGCCAACAGCGACATCATATTCGTCAACTGCGATATGCGTCAACAGAGACATCATATGCGCCAACTGCGACATGCGCCAACAGCGACATCATATTCGTCAACTGCGACATGCGTCAACAGAGACATCATACGCGCCAACTGCGACATGATATGCGGCTACCGCGACATGCGCTTCATTGCAACATGCGCCTTCTGCGACATGCGCCTTCTGCGACATGCTGTTCATGCTGCAGATGAACATAGAAATGACCGGAAATTGTTTTGGCCATAACTTTCTCATCCGAAGTCAAAATCTAGCGAAACAAAAGCCAAAACTGCACGAAATTGAATTCTCTACAACATGGAACAATCAAAATATGAAAATAATGAAGTTTGGTAGATCAAAACCCAAGAAATCTGAAAATAATATAAACTTAGATCTACAAGAAAATATCCATCAAAATGAAAAATGCCGAGTTCTAAAGAGGCTTGGAATCAAGTAAGGAAGAGAATGGAACAATAAAACTTGAGATCCATCATGAAGTAAGTTTGCACTTGCCTAAGCTCTCTCTCTCTCTCTCTCCTTCCTGGTAGGTGTAGAAGTAAATGTGGAGAAGAAGAAGAATAATGAAGAGAGAGAAAGAGGAGGGGTTAATAAATGGGGATGGTGGTGGTAGGTAGGGGTTCTCCCTTTCTTTCATGATGAACCAAGACAACCCAAGCCTAGCCGAACCAACCCAAAACAAACCGAGCCAAGCCAAGAGATATGCAATACAAAATAAAATACGTACACGTATTCCAAGATACGTAATACGAACTACAGGCATTACAACTCTACCCACCTTAAAAGAATTCTGTCCTCGGAATTTAATCAAGAGGCTAGAATTGCAAGGACAAGCTATAATAATCGTAAGCTATAACAAGCAGTCTATCATGCAGTCATTTATTCAAGCAAGGACTTGAAAGAATAAGGCATAAGGAAGACATTATACCTTACGAGTCAAACAGGTCGGGATATCGCGATCGGATATCATCCTCACGCTCCCACGTCGACTCACCCAAAGAGTGATGACCCCAAGCAACTCGGACTAACTTGATAGTCTTGTTCTTGAGTGTCTTCTCTCTTCGGTCCAATATAGACACGGGCCTCTCCTCATACGAAAGGTTGGTACCAACAACCAATTCCGAATGATCTAGGATGTGGCTCGGGTCCGAGATATACCGTCGCAGTTGGGATACATGGAATACGTCATGCACCTCACGTAGCGACGGTGGAAGAGCAAGACGATAGGATACATCTCCTACTCGCTCCAGAATGTCGAATGGCCCTATATACCTAGGACTAAGCTTTCCTCGTACGCCGAAACGAATGACGCCGCGGTTAGGCGAAATCCTCAGGAATACATGGTCGTCGACAGAAAACTCAAGAGGGCGCCGATGAGAATCGGCCCAATGACGCTGGCGATCTTGGGCAACTCGAAGATGATCTATGACTCTCCTGACCACCTCAACGGTCTGAGCAATCATTTCTGGACCGAGCATCTGCCTTTCTCCGACATCGTCCCAGGCTAACGGGGATCGACACTTCCTACCATACAGTGCCTCGAACGGTGCCATCTGGATACTGGCCTGGAAACTGTTGTTGTACGAGAACTCCACCAGGTGCACGTGATCTTCCCATGAACCACCGAAGTCGAGTGTACATGACCGCAACATATCTTCAAGAGTCTGGATCGTACGTTCTGACTGGCCATCTGTCTGCGGGTGATAAGCTGAACTGAATTGGAGGTGAGTTCCCAAACTTTCTTGCAAGCTACGCCAAAAGTGCGACGTAAATCTTGAATCTCTATCTGAAGTGATACTGACTGGTACACCGTGCAATCTGACAATCTGTCGGAGATACATCTCTGCTAGCTGAGCCGTCGACTGACCAACTCTGAACGGGAGAAAGTGAGCCACCTTCGTGAGCCTGTCTATGACAACCCAAATAGCGTCTCTGCCAGCCGAGGTTCTAGGCAATCCAGTCACAAAGTCCATGGTTACATGCTCCCATTTCCACTCGAGAATCGACAATGGTTGAAGTAGTCCAGCTGGTCTCTGATGTTCAGCCTTAACTTGTTGGCAGACTAAACAACGAGAGACAAATCGGGCTATCTCCCTCTTCATGCCATTCCACCAAAAGTGCTGACGAATATCACGGTACATCTTCGTACCGCCGGGATGAATAGAATACTGCGAACTGTGAGCCTCCGTCATGATCTCCTGTCTGATATCTCCATTGGGTACACAAGACGCTTACCATGTCGAAGTGTACCGTCTTCATGGATACATAACTCTGGTCTTCGTCCTGCCTCACACTCTGCTCTAAGTCGCTGAAGCTTGGAATCTGCTGACTGTGCCATTCGGATCCTCTCGACTATAGTGGACTGAACTTGCATGCTGGCCATCAATGCCATACTGGAAGGAAGGACAACTTCTATACCCATCTTCTGAAGATCGGCTAACAGCTCTGGTTGTGCTGTTAGGAAATAAACTCCGGCTCTCATGCTCAATGCATCTGCAACAACGTTGGCCTTTCCTGGGTGATACTGCAAGTTGACATCATAATCCACAAGCAGCTCTAGCCATCTCCTCTGACGCATGTTAAGATCCTTCTGGGTAAAAACATACTTCAGGCTCTTGTGGTCGGTGAAGATCTCCACCATATCTCCGTACAAGTAGTGCCTCCACAACTTAAGTGCAAACACTACTGCTGCCAGCTCCAAGTCATGGGTTGGGTAATTCCTCTCATGATCATGAAGTTGTCGTGACGCATAAGCTATTACCTTTCCATGCTGCATCAGAACACATCCTAAACCTCTGCCTGAAGCATCACAGTACACTGAAAATCCTCCAGTTCCATCTGGAAGCGTGAGAATAGGAGCCGTCATCAAGCCTCGCTTCAATCTCTCAAAAAAATCCTGGCATTCTGCTGTCCAAGCAAACTGCACATCCTTGCGGGTCAACTGGGTCAATGGCGCAGAAATTCGAGCAAAGTCTGAAATAAATCGCCGGTAGTAACCGGCCAATCCAAGAAAACTACGGACTTCTGCCACTGTGCTAGGTACCGGCCATGTTTTAATGGCCACGATCTTCTGGGGATCTACTTCAACTCCTCCTCGGGTGATGATATGACCCAAGTACGAAATGCGATCGAGCCAAAACTCGCATTTACTAAACTTGGCATACAACTGGTGCTCTCTGAGAATCTGAAGAACAACCCTGAGGTGATGCTCATGCTCCGCTTCACTCTTGCTGTAGACCAGGATGTCGTCTAGGAACACAATCATGAACTGATCCAAATAAGGCATGAAGATGCGATTCATGAGGTCCATGAACACAGCCGGCGCATTGGTTGCTCCAAAGGGCATAACAAGGAACTCCCAATGCCCATACCTAGATCTGAAAGCTATCTTCGGGATGTCCTGCTCTCTGACTCTGATCTGATGGTATCCTGAGCGCAAGTCGATCTTCGAAAATACTGACGCCCCTCTGAGTTGATCAAACAAGTCATCTATCCTTGGGAGAGGGTATCTGTTCTTGATTGTCACTGAGTTCAAGGTACGATAATCAACACACAATCTGGACGTACCATCCTTCTTTTTCACAAGAAGCATCGGGACTCCCCAAGGCGATCCACTAGCACGAATGAATCCCTTGGTTCTGAGTTCTTCAATCATCTTGTACAATATCTCTAGCTCTGACGGCGCCATCCTGTAGACTCTCTCTGACACTGGGGCTGTCCCGGGAATCAAGTCGATGGTAAACTCGATCTCTCGCTCTGGCGGCATCCCTGGAAGCTCTTCTGGGAAAACATCGGGAAACTCTTCGACTATCCGAGGCAACTGCACTGCTGCTACTGCCATCCGCAATACTGGAGGAGAAGGTTCAACTTCGCCTCGGGAGAAGGAAAACTCCGGCTCGCCTGGAATGCTAAAAATAACCCTGCCAAAGTGGCAGTCTATCCTAGCATACTGGTCCCTCAACCAATCCATCCCTAAGACCACATCATAATCGGCCATCGAAAACTCTATCAATCTAGCAGGAAATTCTCTACCGCTAACTACGATCCGACACGAGGAAAATACTCTATCTACCCCCACAAGTCCGTTACCAGTAAGTATATTGAGCCTTACTGATAATGACTCGGGCTCCAATCCTACCCGTGTCGCGAATCGTGCAGACATAAATGAATGCGAGGCACCAGAATCAAATAATACTGAAGCTGGAAAGGTGTTGACGAGAATAGTACCTGCCACCACCTCACCTGGTGCTATTCCTTCCTCTCCCATGGTCAAAGCCAGCACTTGACCATGTCCTCTGGGTGCGGGTCCCCTCTGCTGAAAATTCCTCTGCCTGCTCTGGATCAGGGCTTGGGCTTGGGCATACTACTGCGGTCTCTGCTGCTGGAATGCCTGGACCTGCGTCGGCAATGGTCTCGAGAACGGGTACTGCAGCTGCTGCTGCTACTGGATTGGTGCTGGTCCTCTAACTGAAGGACTAGAGAAGGCGGATGAACTCCCTCTGTTTGGGCAATTCCCAACCCTGTGGTCCGGGGCACCACAAACCAAGCACAAACCCTGTGCTCTACGACACTCTGACACCACATGTCCTGGCTTCCCGCAGTGTGAACATCCCACTGCGGAAGACTGCTTCTGCTTCTGCTGCTGAGGGTGCATCGGGGTGGAATACTGAACCGACGTCACTGAGGCCGCCCGCCTCGGAGCTCCAATGGTCAAGGCCCTGGCTGCCGGGGCTGGTGCTGATGACTGGTTCATCTGGCCGTGAGATCGCTTTCGACCTCCGGTCCTGTCCACAATCCTCTGGGAGGTATACTCATGCCTCTGGCTGCCCGTAGTACTGCATCAAAGGTCTGATGCTCAAACTGCTCTACCGCCAATAGAATCTCCAGGTGAAGTCCCTGCTGGAACCGCTGGGCTCTATCGAACTCGGTCGCCACCAAGGTGGGAGCAAACCGACTAAGCCTGGAGAACTCGGTCGCATATCCATCGACCGTCCTGCCCATCTGCTTCAGATTAGTGAACCTCATCTGTAGATCATACTGAGCTACAGCATCAAAATACTTGGTCTGGAATCTCCTGAATACTGCCCAAGCAATAGGGGCCCACTAATCATCGGCCTGCGCTGCCCACCAGCTGCGGGCAAGATCTAGTAACTGCCAGGCGCACTACGGCCACCTTCTCGTTCTCTGGAGTCTTGGCTGCTTCTAGAATCACCTCTGTGTCTTGAAGCCATGCATCTGCAGCGATCGCATCTTCACTGCCGTCGAAGAAGGGAGGTTTCAAGCGCTTGAAGCTGTTGGCCGCGCCAACAGCGACATCATATTCGTCAACTGCGACATGCGTCAACAGAGACAATATGCCACTGAGACATGATATGCGGCTACCGCGACATGCGCTTCATTGCAACATGCGCCTTCTGCGACATGCGCCTTCTGCGACATGCTGTTCATGCTGCAGATGAACATAGAAATGACCGAAAATTGTTTGGCCATAACTTTCTCATCCGAAGTCGAAATCTAGCGAAATAAAAGCCAAAACTGTACGAAATTGAATTCTCTACAACATGGAACAATCAAAATATGAAATAATGAAGTTTGGTAGATCAAAACCCAGAAATCCGAAAAAATATAAACTTAGATCTACAAGAAAATATCCATCAAAATGAAAAATGCCAAGTTCTAAAGAGGCTTGGAAAAGTAAGGAAGAGAATGGAACAATAAAACTTGAGATCCATCATGAAGCAAGTTTGCACTTGCCTAAGCTCTCTCTCTCTCTCTCCTTCCTGGTAGGTAGTAGAAGTAAATGTGGAGAAGAGAAATAAGAGAGAGAGAAAGAGGAGGGGTTAATAAATGGGGATGGTGGTGGTAGGTAGGGGTTCTCCCTTTGGTTCATGATGAACCAAGGCAACCCAAGCCTAGCCGAACCAACCTAAAAAAACCGAGCCAAGCCAAGAGATATGCAATACAAAATAAAATACGTACACGTATTCCAAGTACGTAATACGAACTACAGGCATTACACTCGAGGCTAAATATTTTGATTAAACATGTATGTAGGTGCAAAGTTCATATGAAATGCTGATTTATATAAAGTGAACCAAAATATCAAATAAGGACTTTAGGGACCTATACACATACTAGTCAGAACCAGGAAATGAAGACCCATACATATTTGGTCAATTTCTAATTTGACATAATATGTGAACACGTATTTGAACATAACAAAGTTATTCAAGAGATTTAATCAAGTCTTGAAACTTAATACCAATGTCCTCTATTTGTCCGGTAATCCAAAATACACCAATTTAACTGAATAGTGGTAAATATCTCAGATATTTGTATATATAAAAATTTGGACAGAATTTGTACCTATTAAGAAAACACAAATAAAATATTAATTCCTAAATAAGTTTATCTAAACTAGACTAAGGGCTTCAAGTTCATGTATAGGTAATGTCACAACCTTAAATTACATGATAAGTTAGGAATTTGTCGAGTTAAAGATATGTATCTACATGTATATGTAGGTGCCCTTGCACATAAATGTAAGTTTTCTTGCAATATATATATATTATATATATATATATATATATATATAATATATATCTATATATATATATAGATATATAATATACCATGACCATATATGTCCATGTATACGTGTTGTATTAACATGTAGTATTCAAGAGTGTGTTACCCATAAATCTATATATATATATATATAATATATATATATATATATATATTATATATATATATATATATATATATATATATATATATATATATATATATGGGTAAACACACTCTTGAATACTATATACAAATATATATATATATGATATATATATATATATATATATATATTATATATATATATAATATTATATATATATATATATATATAGTGCTCCTATATATATATATATATATATATATACATGTATCCCAAAAATTTGAAGTGTCCGATTGTGCTATGTCCTACACATGGTGCTATTTATAGGTGCAAGCCTTTGTTGAGACCATGACTAGGTTTAAACTCAATTTCCTTGTTCATAATACATGTAATTCTCAAAATATTGGATTGTGCCACTAAACTTTAGAAATTTCAGAATTTTAAATTATCGATAATAATTTCGAACAAATAAGGAATTTGATATTATAGTAATTTCAAGAGAAATAGAGAAAAAAAGGAGAAATGGTGAGAGGACTTGCCTTGGCTTGGGAATTGATAGATTTCTCCACAAATTCCTAATTTTAAACCCAACAACAACAAAAATCTTGTTAGCAACTCTAATCCTAGGTTTAAAGTTGAATTAGAGATTGGGGGAAAAAGTAGTTTAGAAATTACCTAGGTTTTCCTTCTTCTTTTTTTTTTGAAGTGGAAGAGGAGGAGGAAGAAGAGAATGATGAAGAGGAGGTGGCCGGGAGGGGTGGCCGGCGGCTGGCGGGGCGGGCAGCAGGGGCGAACGGCGGCGCGGCGGCGGGGGCGGCCGGCCAGCAGCAGCAGCGGTTGGGAGTGGGGAGTAGTGGTGTGTATGTGTGGGTGTGTGTGCGATGGAGAGAGAGAGGTCATTGATTTATAAAAAAATGGGTGAGGTGTCCCTTTCTAGGGAATTCCTAAAGGGACACTGGCTTCTCTAGGGAGTTCTCATGGGACACATGGCTTGCTCCCCTTTTTTTTTCTTTTTTTGAAAACAATAATAATATAATAATAATATAATAATAATAGTAATAATAATAATAATAATAATAATAATTAGAGTATAACAGATACGGACACCAAACGGACACGATTTCTAACTAAATTTTAGGGACAGCTAGAGGACACCTAGATCTAGGCTAGGATGCAAAGAAATCAGAATATTAGCACAATTTGAGGAGTTTTACCTATAGGTGCCAATGGCAAGAAAAGTCCCAAAATGGAATGTTCCTCCTTGCTAACTCAAATCCCCAAATTGTTCCAAGCTGGGATTACCACACACCTAAACTGAGACAATGTAGATGCACACACACTGTCATATACACACACACATGAAACTGAGTGCACTATTTTTCCTAATACATGTCATACACACACACACCCATCCCAAACATTCAAATCTGGAAACATATATGCACACATACTGTCTCCTATATCACACACACTACAAAATTGGGAATGGTATGGACTCTCACACATTGATTTCTATGTACCTACACACACATATAAGCATGACCCCCATATCTTTCTATATGTGTATATGTACATATTATATGTAATCTTTGTGTGATAATGTAATATATGTATAATGTCCATATAATTTTAGTATATATATGTATGTGGAAATTGATATGTGTGCATGCCTATAATATGTGTTTGGATATGGCCTAGTAGTATAGCCTATGGGTATCCCAATGTGCAAGTTTGTGTATATGGAATGTATACACATAAGTTTTGGGTGTTGATTAGACTTGTGTGACTTGTGAATGATGTGTGCTTGCTAGCTAGGCTGGTTAGGCTTAGTGAGACTTGTTTCGATTATGTTTGACCTAGTTGACCTAGTTTGACTAGAGTAGTTGACTAGAGTTGACCAAATATTGACTTTAGACCTAGATTGACCCAAACATCATGTAGAATGCATCGTAGCAGTTTATTTTACCAATTTGGATATGTTGTGACTTGTACTGTTCTGAATAGGAGCCAGACACCACTCTTCAGGCAGTATTTCATTCAGACACTCGAATCAGGCGAGTATATTCTCTACCATTTCATACTTGATAGGATTTATATTTACGTACTAGATTACTTTATTTGATGCTGTTACGATGTTAACACGGATTGGTACTATATGGATCCCTCATGAGATGTTATCCTCCTCGGGAGCATCGGGTTACAGTATGTCATGTGCATTTCACTTCATCATGTACTCCGTTGTCACGACCCGCACCCGTTTTTTGGGTGCGAGAGCGTGAGCAAGCCAGCTACGTATCAAGCGGACTCCAGCCCGACTCGAAAACGTAAACGCTGTTACGGCTAGGATAACTGCCAATCATGGCAAACAAATCTATATCTCATCCACAACAAGAATAATAAACATGAATGAACACTATGTGTCGTGGTCTGCAGCCCACTAGCATATATGTTCGATGAGACTCCAAGGAAATAACAAGAGTTTCTAAACTGAATCAATAACAGGATAACTCATGATAAGAAATGTAGAGCACGAAAGGATAACAAATATATAATGATACCCTGAATCCCACAAGAACTGCAAATCCTTCGCTATCCAGAACTACTAGCTAACCCTGCAATCGTAAACCAAGAGATCATCAGGTCCTCAGAGGACATAGCAAGATACATAATATACACGCCTATCTAACAGTTTTATCATGCCCAAGAAATAAATAAGAAAAACAGGAATACGACAAATGACTACGAACACGAACACGAACACACGAACACTAGAACAACTATGCGTAAATGAACTACCAAGCGAACATAAACACGAGATCAATGGAAGAACCAAACCCTCATCCCGAGTGTGGACTCATGGGTTTGAACTAAACAAACCCTCGTTCCGAGTGTGGACTCTTTGGTTAGTACTAACCCTCGTCCCGAGTGTGGACTCTCTGGTTAGTTCACGGTAAGGCACCCTCGTCCCGAGTGTGGACTCTCTGGTGCAAGTATAACATCATCGTCCCGAGTGTGGAATCTCTGATGTAAACACCCTCGTCCCGAGTGTGGACTCTCTGGTGCAAGTTAAGTCAACACCCTCGTCCCGAGTGTGGACTCTCTGGTGCAAATAATCGACATCCTCGTCCCGAGTGTGGACTCACAGATGTAAACAGATCAAGAAAAACACCCTCGTTTCGAGTGTGGACTCTCTGGTGCCAAGGAAACAATATCAAGGATTTAGTAGTTCAATTACACGTACTCGTTCTATGACACGACTCAAGCAAGGTACTGACAAGAAACTCCAAGTGTGAACCACAAGACCAAACATGAACACGGCTATATGCAATGAAAACAACTCAAAAGAATATAATACAAAAATTACATGTCCATAAACAACCAAAACTGGGAAATAAAATACAATGCATGTAAATAAAGCTAGAGGAAGGCAAGGTATACTTGCCTGGAGGTTGCACGCAGATCCAACAAAATATAGTCAACTGGTAAGCCGATAAGTCCAAATCATCATAACCGTCTCCGAAAGCTGAATTAGACATTGTCAACATTCTCAGAATAGTCAAATTAGCTAGGATTGCCTGTCCTTACGTCCAATTCTAGACACAGGAGCAAAACGGTAATTTCGGGCCAAAACGATGTCCGCCGTTGGACCCGATTTACACCGAAAAGCGTTCCAAGGTCAATGGTCTCTAAAGTCGTCAAACTATATGTCTACGGATTGTTTTGATAATATGAACCCAACGGTATGTCCAATTTTGGATTCCGGTGGGTTATGCACAAAATTGCCCGTTGAATCGGATCGTGGGGCCCGCGAAACGGCGATCCGATCAACTATTTCAAAATCAGACCAAACTTGGCATACAGGACCAAAAAATGATACGGTCCTGTTGGCGCAAGTTTTATCTCGATCTGACGAATGTGCACAAAGTAATTGGAGTTTGTGCAAAGGGGTCGATACAGTGAATT
>JANAVB010030545.1:0-106529 GCA_029216955.1 Iris pallida
ACACAAGATTTTCATGACTAAGATATATGGCTTAAATATTAAGGTTGATGAACTGCAAGCTGTTTCTAAGAGATTAGAAACCAAATTGGGCAAACAGGTTGTTCAACCTCAAACCCAATCACATGGGCACAACACCACTCATGCCAGTCAACCACGTCATCCTCATACAGCACATAACCATGCTTTTATATACACAAACTTCCATAAACCACGTGCACGTAAGAATACACCTCATTATACTGCACAAAGACACAACCAACATCACTCTACATATAGAAATCATCACCATCCATGCCATATAGACAAAATCATCATGTTATGCCACATAGACAAAATCATCATACCATGCCACACCCACATGCCATGCCATATAGACAATATCAGCATGTTACACATCATAGACAATATCAGCATGTCACACATCATAGACAATATCATCATGCTATGCCACATAGACACCATCACCAGGCCACTTATTCTATGCATAATCATCATCACCATGCTAACTCTGCACATCATCCTGTTGCTTATAGATATTATTCTCATGCTCCTAGTATAAATAAAAATGCTATCTGTACCTACTGTGGATCACATGGACACATTTTACCACAGTGTAGAGTTAGAAGACTGGTAGACAAAAAGATATATGCATGGTTTTCGAAAACTAACTTTTCAGGACCCTCAAGAACATGGGTACCGAAGGTCACATCTACTCTTGATGTAGGTGGACCTTCCCTCCTCAACTGAGAGTAAGTGGATTCTCGATAGTGGATGCTCGCGATATATGACGGGAGACGCAAATCTTTTTGCATCACTATCGATGAAGAGAGAAGGATACGTATCCTTCGGTAACAATCTCAAAGGGCACATAATAGGTAATGGTATTATTGGTCATCCTCCCTCTCCTGTAATAAAGGATGTCTGCCTAGTGACCGAGTTAAAGCATAACCTGCTCAGTATTAGTCATCTTGCTGATCATGGATATGATATTAACTTTGGACAAAACAATTGCCTCATCTATGATAGGTCAACGGGAGACATTGTTTTTGAAGGGAAAAGAGAGGATAACATTTATTTTTTCTATCTTTCTATAGATACTAACAATGCAGGTAGATGTTTATATGCCCACAAAGATGAACGACTACTTTGGCACCAGCGCCTTGGTCATGCCAACATGGATGCTATATCCAGACTATCGACCAAGAAGCTAGTGAGAGGATTGCCCGACATCACATTCAAAAAGGACACGGTATGTGCCGAATGTGAACTAAACAAGGCAACCAAATCCTTATTTCATTCCATCAACTCTGTAAGTACTTCTAGACCCCTGCAACTACTCCATATAGATTTATTTGGTCCTAGTAGAGTAGCTAGTCTTGGTGGTAAACTTTATGCATTTGTTATTGTTGATGATTTTTCGAGATTTACTTGGGTTTTCTTTCTCGCAAATAAGAGCGATGCTATTTCTGTTTTCAAAGTTTTTGTAAAGAAAGTTCAAAACGAAAAATGCTACATGATTACTCGAATCCGAAGTGATCATGGAGGCGAATTCGTAAATTATGATTTTGAAAATTTTTGTAATGCAAATGGTTTTGATCATGAATTTTCTTGTCCAAGAACTCCTCAACAAAATAGTGTTGTGGAATGGAAGAATAGGACTCTCGGCGATATGGCTAGAGTCATGTTAAATAAATTTTCACTTCCGAAATATTTTTGGGCAGAAGCTGTCAGTACAGCATGCCACATTTTGAATAGGGTGCTTATTCGTCCCATTACGAAGAAAACACCCTATGAGCTTTGGTTTGGAAGAACCCCCAATGTTTCTTATTTCAAAGTTTTTGGTTGTAGATGTTTTATCCTTAACACCAAAGACAACTTAGGTAAATTTGATGCCAAAGCTGACGATGGTATCTTTCTTGGTTATGCCGCCAAGAGTAAGGGATATAGAGTTTTTAATAAACGCTCACTAATTGTGGAAGAGTCAACAAATGTGACTTTTGATGAAGATAACAGTGCAGTAAGTACTCTTGATGATGACGTTGAGCCATCAACTTCTACTCCAATGAATACTTCAACCGAACTAATTCTCTGGAGGGTTTGCCTAAGAAATTTTCTTTCAAACCTTCTCATCCAGAAAATTTAGTGATAGGCGAAGTTTCACGTGGAGTAACTACCAGATCATCACTAAGAGACTCTATTGCTAGTACTGCCTTTATTTCACAAGTTAAGCCGAAAAAACATTATGAAGCTTTTAATGATGAATTTTGGATTTCTTCTATGCAAGATGAACTCAACCAATTCGAGAGGAGCCAAGTGTGGGAACTAGTTCCTAGACCGGCTAATCACTCGATAATTGGCACTAAATGGGTGTTTAGAAACAAAGTGAATGAAGATGGTTCAGTCACACGCAACAAAGCTCGTCTAGTAGCTCAAGGATACAACCAAGAGGAAGTTATCGACTACGATGAGACGTATGCTTCTGTTGCTAGACTAGAATCCATTCGGATGCTTTGTGCATTTGCAAACTATCAAAATTTTAAATTATTTCAAATGGATGTGAAAAGTGCTTTCTTGAATGGTTTATTAAGGAGGAAGTTTATGTAAAACAACCTCCTGGCTTTGAAAATCACAAATTTCCCGACCACGTGTTCAAGCTAAAGAAAGCGCTATATGGCCTTAAACAAGCTCCCAGAGCCTGGTATGAAAGGCTAAGCAGTTTCTTGCTTGAGAAAGGTTTTTCAAAAGGGAAAATTGACACTACACTATTTATAAAATCTTTTAAAGACACTATTCTGTTAATTCAAATTTATGTTGATGATATCATTTTTGGTTCTACTGATGAAACCCTCTGTCAAGAATTTGCCAAGTGTATGCAGACGGAATTTGAGATGAGCATGATGGGAGAGCTCAACTACTTTCTTAGTCTGCAAGTAAAACAAATGGCAAATGGAACTTTCATCTGTCAGTCAAAGTATACAAAGGACATGCTGAAGAAGTTCGATCTTGACAACGTCAAACCAATCAACACTCCAATGGCTACTTCAACCAAACTTGAACCAGATGAGAGCGGCAAATCCGTTGATCAACGTAAGTATCGAGGTATGATAGGCAGCTTACTTTATTTAACTGCTAGTCGCCCCGATATCATGTTTAGTGTTTGCCTATGTGCTAGATATCAAGTAAATCCTAAGGAATAACACTTGACCGCAGTTAAGCGTATCTTTCGATACCTTAAGGGTACGATTATAGTGGGCCTGTGGTATCCCAAGATAACATCATTTGACCTCATTGGTTACTCTGATGCTGACTTCGTCGGATGCAAGGTCGACCGTAAAAGTACAAGCGGTACGTGTCATTTATTAGGAAAGGCTTTAGTCTCTTGGTTTAGCAAGAAACAGAATTCTGTCGCACTATCCACAACAGAAGCTGAATACATCGCAGCTGGGCGTTGTTGTGCACAAATTCTGTGGATGAAGCAAACCCTTGAAGACTATAATCTATCTTTCATGCACATTCCTATATTCTGTGACAATACTAGTGCTATTAACTTGACTAAGAACCCTATCTGTCACTCACGCACAAAACACATTGAAATTAGACACCACTTTTTGCGTGATCATCAGCAAAATGGCACGATTAACTTAGAGTTTATTGACACTGATCATCAGCTAGCAGATTTCTTTACTAAGCTATTATCCGAAGAGCGCTTCAATTTCCTTTGTCGTGAACTTGGAATTTTAGATGAAGCTGTCATAAATTAAAACTCACCTGCATAAATATCGATTATATTATGATTCTCTTACGATGAACTTGCTATGGGTACAAGCCGAAAGGGTCCTTCTGACAACAAGGCGTAAAAGTCTAAGCGATACGGTGCACTAGTCCTCAGGACTACCGCTAGCTGGGATCCGGCCCCTGCAGCTAACCCTTGGCAAATTCAAACTATTGAATTATAATATATTTCCTTGTTTATTATATGGTTTGTTTTGATTTATTATTGCCTACTTGATATTTTCTAAGTTCATTCTGATATTAGTATACCTCTCTATCTACTTGATTGATTCCATCAGGCTTTTATCCTCATTCTAACTCTTTTTCAACACTTAACCATTTTTTTTTTATCTTCTAGCCCATCTTTTTGTTCTGGAATACTGATCCAGAACTCGGGCTGAACTCTGCCCCTAACAGAGTTTGGGCCGAGTTCGGTCCCATTGTTCCAGCGTCGGGGACAGCTTCCGCCGTTTGATCATTTTAGATCGTACGGTCCAGATTCCCTCCGACCAAAGAAAACCCTCTCTTTATTTTCGGGTTTTCATCTCTCTCCTTCATTCTTTCCTTCTTCTCCACCTCTCTAAACTTTTTTCTACAAACCCTAACCCTAGTTTTCTATCAAGAGTGCTCCATTACTCCTCACAATCAAGGGAAAGGGGTTTCTCATCATTCTCTTCCACTGTTTGTTGTTGATTTCAGGTATATCTCCTTCTTCCTCTCTATTTCAAGTTCTTTATTTTCTTTCAAATGGCTCCTCGCTTGCCCAATCGTGGGAAGAGGATCCGAACTGAGGGAGCTTCCTCTTCGAATCCTCCTCCTCCCATTGAGCAAGTAGCTGAACAACAACCCATTCATCCGTTGTTTAATCCGCCTAGTCCCCACGATCCTAATACATATGATGATCGATTGTTTGTGTCGCTAGACGCATCTAACGAGTGGTTTAGCGACTTTCGGACTCGTCCGGTGTTCGGGGGACATCCTATAAATTTTACAATCTTTTCTCAATATGAATCATTGTTTCAAGATCTTTGCTTAAATGAGTTAGTGGCTTCAAACTTTGTTATTTATCGTAGCGCCATTCAAATGTTCTATTGTAACTTGACTCACTATGCCACTCACATCTATTCCCGGGTTGCCGGTATTGATATTGCTTTTGATGCTTCTGAGTTGGGCGAGTATCTTGCACTTCAAGATCTCGATATTTGGGATAAGCTTGTGGAAGTTCGCCAATTCCAATTTGTCGGTGAAACTTCTCTTAAAAGTTTCAAGGAGGAATTATGTGCTCCTAACATAAGTCCTCGCAAGCTTATGGCCAAGCACCTCAACCCGTATTTCTATGAGCTTCATCGAATTATCTTCAACACTCTCTTGCCAAAAGCTGGCTCCACCGATGAAGTTACATACTTCGAGATCTCTGCTTTGTATCACCTTCATTATCGTATCCCCTTCAATCTTCCAAGGACAATGATGGACGAGATGATAAACTTTAGGAAGAAACCAAGAGCCTTGGTTTATCCTTTATACCTTCCTATGATTTTTCGTGCATTCATCATTCCTATTCATGACTGTCAGTTCTTGCCTGCTCCTGCTTTCCTGTCCAAGGCACGACGTCTTCAGGCAGTCGTCGCCCCTCCTGAGATTTCTGAGCAGTCTGATGATGAGGAGCCTGACGCCCCTCCACTCGGTCAGGATGCACCACCTCTACCTGCCACTCTTGAGTCTATTCAGACTATGCTCCGGGATCGTTTTGCTCTTGAGGACGATCGCTGGACTCAGATGGACTATCGGACTACCCTGCAGATGAGTGCCCTCAGCAACTCGCTGCATGATATCTGGTATTCCATGTCTCGTCACCCCTCTATGCCCATTCCCATGGAGCGGGATCCTGGTCGCGCTGGATATCGCATTGACGACCCCTGGGTCATGTGTTACCTGGATCCGGATGCTGCTATCGTGGACCCCAGTCGTTCATTCACTGATCATTCAGACTCTGCTGGGCCCTCTCGTGCTCCGTGATGGAGATTGGCTACTATCTGCTGCTGCTGATGATGATTTTTGTTGATTTTTTTTTCTAGTTATTTAGTTTGTTTTGGATTTATGTACTTGGATGTTCTAAAACTCTGGTAGTTTGATGACTCTGGTTCTGTGTGATGACTTTTTATGCTTAGTTTTATATTTTATGCTAGTGACTCATTTTGCTTATTCATATACTGTTTCTTCTCTGCTTGGTGTGGTTGCATCACTATTAACTGTCTACTGCAGTTTCTATGCTATTCATTCATCTGCAGTCTATATTGCTAAATGCCAAAAGGGGAAGAACTATGTATATTCTGGATATATTTGTCTTTTTCGTATATCTGTGCTTGTTTGTGCTTTTTGGAGATATTATTTATCAGGCCAACAGGTTCAATGCATTATTTACGGGGGAGCTATTGCTTCTAGCTCAGCATCGTTCACTGATTACGGGGGAGCTATTATTTCTAGCTCGGCATCGATTATGGGGGAGCTATGTTTAACTATGTCCAGGTATGAATGTTAAATATACATATATTATTTTGCCAATTATCAATATGGGGGAGATTGTTGACACAAAGTCACAGTCAACCAAATATTGACAACATTGACTAAATAATATCTGTAATAATTCAATACGACACACGGCGTCTGCATTAAGCTCAAGACAGACAACAGCTCAGTCTCCGCTTTTCAGTTATATTCGAGTCTGTATTTTACACTTTTTTTGAGTCTAGACTAATGTAATCTGAGTCATGCTGAGCTCTTGAAACTTAGACTATAGCCTACCCAATAATCCCAAGCTCCACCAAACCAGATATTGCCCAATGGTCCCCTTAGAACTACTCTGTGCTCTGGAGACAGAGTTCGGGCCGAACTCTGCCTCCACACAGAGTTCGGGCCGAAATCTGTCCCCTAGAAATCGGGAACCCTAATTTTAGGGTTAGCTGGTTGCTAGTTGTCCAACGGCCAAATATTTGAATTTTCCTATCCGAATTCTGGCCGAATTCTGCCTATAAAAATACTATAAATACGGCATAAATTCTCTCATTTCAAATCATCCAATCTTCTCTTCTCTTCTCTCTTATAGCTCAAATAAGCCATACCCTTCCCATCTACTAGCCACAAGCCTCCTAAGTCTCGAGTGCTCAGCATCTCTCAGTTAGGATTCTTGTGCAAGAGTTGAAGAAGTCGCTTGGACAATTCCAAGCAAATCGCCACTGCGATCCTCTGTAAGAAGTTGACGTGCTCTTCTGAAGTAAAGGCACGGGTTGTAAACTACTATTTCACAAATAGTGGATTTAATCCTGAGCTAGAGTTCTCAGGCCTGGACTAGTCCTCCACGAGGGAAACCAGGTTAAAATTGCTGTGTTTGCGTATGCTTTCTTGCTCTTCATTTACTTTCCGCATTTTACTCTGATTATTCATAGATCGTAAAAGAGTTAATTTTTAATTGGTTATTTTCTATATAAACTCTATTCACCCCCCTCTAGAGTTGCCAAACTGTTCTTCACACGCAACCTAAAAGAGCTACGAGGATTCTAAGGTCGACTTGCGTACATCAGGCGGTTCATTTCGAATTTATATGGATGTTACAGACCATTTACTCAATTAATGAAGAAAGGTGTATCTTTTGTTTGGACAGAAGAATGTCAACGAGCATTTGATGATATAAAGTGATATTTAATGAGTCTACCGGTTCTTGTACCGCCGATCTCAGGCATACCTTTCTTAATATATGTCTGAGCAATGGATCATTCATTAGGAGCTTTGTTAGCTCAGAAGAACAAGGAAGGTCATGAGCAAGCCATCTACTATCTTAGCCGAACGATGATTGGAGCTAAACATCGTTATAGTCCGGTGGAGAAGGAATGTTTAGCCTTAATATTCGCTGTGCAGAAGATAAGACATCATAGGACAAACTATTCATGTCATATCCCGAGTCAATCCTCTTCGGGTCTTAATAAAAAAGCCAAGTACACTCAATTCCAGGCTGGCTACATGGGCCATATTATTAGCACAATATGATATGGTTTATGTTCCTCAAAAGTCTGTGAAAGGTCAGGCACTTGCTGACTTCTTAGCAGCTCATCCTGTCCCTGAAACATCTAAACTCTATGACGAGATTTCAGCCGAAATATTGGAATCAAATATGATCTCAGAAGAGTTTCCTACTTGGCGGTTGTTCTTTGATGGAGCTTCTAGAATTGGACCAGGAGGTACTCTTGTTGCTGGAGTGGGAATTGTTCTCGTTTCACCCGATGGATTAGCTATTCAAAGGGCTTATTCTTTAGACGAGTCATGCTCTAACAATGTGGCAGAATACAATACCTTGCTCATTGGACTCCAATTAGCTAAACAATTAGATATTGAATATCTCAAAGTATATGTGACTCTAAGCTGATTGTTAATCAGGTTAGAGGCATATATGAAGTTCGACATCAAGATTTTGTGCCCTATCATGAAGCAGCAACCAGGATAGCTTCTTCATTCAAAGGATTCTTCATCGAACATGTACATCATGCATGCAATACAGAAGCGGATGCCTTAGCTAACTTAGTTGCGGTATTGGCAGTTCCAGTCAGAAGACAACAAATGGTTGTTATCTCTAATAGAGAATTATTTTGTATTGAGAATAACCACAACCTTGAATTTAGCAATCTAACTGAAGTTAATGTCATTAACGAAGATTGGAGACCACCTTTCATTGATTTTGCAGTACATGACATATTGCCAGAAGATCCTAACGAAGCCACAAGTATTTGTCGTCGATCGCTTCGATTCTATTATAATCATACTACTAAAACTCTCTATCGAAGAACTTTTGATGGATTGCTTTTAAGATGTCTCGCTGGTGATAAAGCAAAACAGATATTACGCGAAGCTCATGATGGCATTTGTGGAGCACATCAGCCTGGTCCTAAGTTACAGGATCGTATTCGACGTCTAGATTACTACTGGCCCTCTATAGTATCAGATGCTATTGACTATGCAAGGAAATGTCGTACATGTCAAATTCATACAGATTTCATCCATCAACCATCAAAATTTCTCCATCGGACTGCTGCCTCGTGGCCCTTCGAAGCTTGAAGCATGGACATAATTGGCCCTATCAATCCTCCTTCATCTAAAGGACATCGGTTCATCTTGGCTATAACCGATTATTTCTCCAAGTGGGCCGAAGCTATACCTTTGGCTGAAGTAAAGACTAGTAGTGTCATCAATTTCATTAAACATCATGTGATATATAGATTTGGTGTCCCTTGCCGAATCATCCATGATAATGGGCCACAATTCATCAGCCAGAAGTTTAATAGGTTCTGTGATGACAACAGAATCGATAATGTTGCCTCTTCGGCCTATAATCCTGCAGCTAACGGGTTAGCTGAAGCATTTAACAAGACCATTATCAAACTCCTTGAAAAGTTTGTTTCTATTAACAAACGTAATTGGAGTGATAAACTTGAAAAATGTCTATGGGCATATCGTACTACTGTCCATAATCCCACAGGTTGTACACCTTTTTCTCTAGTATATGGATGTGAAGCTGTCCTGCCTCTGGAAATTCAAATTCCATCATTGAGAATTGCCATTGCTAACAAGCTTACTACAGAAAACAATGATCGTCTTCGGCTTCAAGAATTGGAGGCACTTGACGAAAAAAGGTTATTAGCTCAACAACACATCGAACTTTATCAAGCCCAGATTTCAAAAGCTTTCAATCGCAAAGTCAGAGTACGAACATTCCAGGAAGGCGAGTTGGTTCTTACAGTCAGACGTCCTATGACTATGACACATATGAGCGAAGGCAAGTTCGAGGCAAAATGGGAAGGGGCCATATGTGGAAAATAAAGTATTCTCAAATGGAACCTATCAATTAACAGATATGGATGGCAGAGTGGCCATGATGCCTATCAATGACAAATTTCTCAAGAAATATTATGTATAAAAGCAAAATGTACTTATTTCAGAGACATGATGTATATAAAAGTCAATTTTATTCAAAAGTAGAATGGAAATACATAATATTAAGGACGAAGAGGAGGCCCCGATCCTTCATGATTAAATACATAGTTTGCTAATCGTTCAAACATCTCATTGCCTGAACTCACAAAAAACTCACAAACAGCCATCCTCAATGCCTCTTCTTCGACAGTCCCAGGCTCCACTAACTTGGCGATCAAATCCTGTCCTGGTGCAGGAGGAACAGTTGAGCCTTCGCCCCTTTCCTTCTGAGAAGGCACTAGAGGCTCAGCAGGGGGCGTCTCGGTCTTTCCTTCAATCTTCGGAGTGAGCAAATCTTTGGAAGACATTTTGCATGGAAGGGAAAGAGATTGATAATATCTACAAAAGTTTTGTTCTATTTATAGGCAGAACAATTAGATGGGCAACCTCGAGAACTGATGCGACTTTTGGAAAGAAGCACAACTATTCGTTCATTTATAACTGTTCATTCATTTATAACTGACCATTCATTGTCCCTTCTTCGAAAACCAACGTGATTGTTCATTCATTCATTCTCTTCCTCGAGAGTTGAAATGACTATTCATTCATTCAATGTCTCTTCTTCAAAAAATCGAAGTGACTGTTCACTCATTCACTTATCATAACGAGAATTCACGTCCTTCACACTCCTGAATTCCAAATATTTATATCAGCCACTTTTCACATCCATATTTCCTCTGGATTCTGTTTTCCATATCAGCACTTCAAAATCGAATTACAAAAAGAAGAAGAAGAGAAAATCATTCTTTATTTCTTCTTTAAAAACATAGATACATCTTGGTGGAAGTCTATTACATCTCGGATTTTCATCCTAATGAAGGTCTATTACATCTATGGATCTTCCTATTGATAATGAAGGTCTATTACATCTTTGGATCTTCTTTTTGATGCTAGTTCCTTATCGTCTCGACCTGAAGCAACGAGCCAGACAATGGAATCAACTCTGGTCTTCTCTCTTAGAAAGACGAGAGGAGAACCACAGAGTACATCAGCTCAAAGATAAGCTGCTGTCAATACAACTGGTGGAGAGAATACGGCCCGCCAGGGGAACTAGGAATGAGATCACCCTTGTGATACGATTCCTAATTATGTCTCTCCATAATCCAACTCTCATGTATAAAGGCTCTTCCTACCATCTGAGGAAGATCCTTCTTGAATAAAGAGAGTCCTGAGCTGTCTGATTTGAGTGTCAGAATCACATGAGCTGTCTGATGTGAGTGTCAGAAAAATACCTTCTACAGCACCCAAATCGCCAATGCCAGTCCTGAAGAAGCTTGTCAACCAAACTTCTGCAAATATAAACAAAAAAAGTTAGTAAAATCTTTCAAAACTGCGCACCAATCAAACAGACGCATATCAAGACTGCACGCTGATCAATAGGCGCATATCAAAATTGCACGCTGATCAACAGGTGCATCTCAAAATTGTGCGCTGATCAACAGGTGCATCTCAATAGTATGCGCTGATCAACTGGTGCATATCAAAATAGCGTACTGATCAACAAGTGCATCTCAACAGCACGTTGATCAAACAAGCGCATATCAACACTGTATGTCGATCAACAGGCGTATATCAGCAGTGCGCACCTATGATCGAAACCAAGCACTGGATCACAGTGCACGCCATTTTGTTTGTAAAAACAAAAGTGTTCTTTTTTATTTAACAAACTTTGTAAGAAGATTACAATAGAATTCTGGGAAAGTACAACTATAGGAATTCGATCTGAAGACGATCGCTTTATCCCTTGGACTATGTGAACTTTGAAGACGGTAGCCTCTGAAGAAAGCAGCAGCACTTGGGCAAGAACTCCTGATCTCTATGATGATCGTGAATGATCTGATCTTCACAATGAAGGACTTGAAACTCTATTTATATAGTTCTGGAAAATAACTAATTAGTAGTTATTTCTGGATTGTGCAGGCTGGATTGCGCAGACATTAGACTGCACAGACTACCAGTTGAGCTGGCAGTTACTCGATCGTGGCTCAACTGTATTAGACGTGTGGCATTGTTTGATTGAAATACGCATGGTCGTGTACAGACGGTTGCCACATGGTGAGCAATTGATGGCATGTAGGCCACGTATAAAATGTCAGTTATCTTGATAGATTATGCCAGTTGAACTGTGCTAGCTTCAGACTGTGCTGGGATCGAACCGCGCTGACGAGGATCTGGCAGATTGTGCTTCAGTTTGGCTGGCAGACTGCGCTGGAAGTTGACAGCTGGACCACACTAGACAGCTGTCATGGCGGCGTGGCACAAGAAATGAACAGTTTCCTCGTTCTCTGGGCTGTCAGTTGTCAAAAGATCTGATTTTGTGTCAGGTAATGATGACGTTGCCACGTCAGCTAGCGCACTTGGATGTTAGTGCGGTTCGGCTTCGCGCAGTTGATTTGTTGCGCAGTCTGTCTCCTGTGCAGTTCATTTGAAGGGTGCACAATTTGATTTTTATTGCTTTTTTGATGGATGCAACTTGATTTTTAGGACCTACAATAGTTAGTAGATATCAACGGTGTCTACAACATGCAGATCAATACATATCTTCAAAAGTGGCACAAAAAAAGAATACTCATACCATTGATCCTTCGTTAAGACTTACCAATTTTTGAAGGCACAGCATGTAAACGAATAGCATCGGGATGAAGTGGCGCAAGTGAACTTATGAATAGTAAGACCTTGTGAGAAACCATTTGTTTTGAAAAAATATGAATGACTCTTTCGTTTCTGGTGGTCCTTTTAAAAGTGTTAAAGGTGAAACAGGCGCGTCATTCTAGGAGCCTATTTTTGGAAAAGAACAAAACAATAGGCGATTGAAGCCATGTGATGACTGCCATGTGTTCCTCAATGAAACAGTAAGCATTTAATTAGCCAAAGAAATGCATCTACATGCACTATTTGAAATCACAGCCATACAATATATCATAAATTTTAGATTTTATTGCATAAAAGATGGATAAACCCCTACAGACGAGGACACAAGAAAAGAGAATAAAAATTTGTCATGCTTAAACATTATTTCTTTTTCTTGTCTTCATCGGTCTGACGAAGGATGGCGTCTAATTCTTGCATGTTGCGGATTCCCGAGCGACGCATCAGATTAAGGAATCCCTCGGAATCGCCGCGCTCTTCAGAGGACGGCCCACCACTCGAGTGATTGAAGACTATTGGATTTAAACCGAAACAGTCTAAAAAGTTCACCGCCCTCAATGCTGGGTCAGCCTCCAACAAATAAGTCGACAGCGTGACGTCGGGTTTCGCTTCAGGAGACTTGATTTCAGTGACAGCATTGGTCTCCATCTCCTTCTTCTTAGATGCCATCAAAATTGTAGAAGTGAAGAATAAAGTACAAAGATCAACCACTACATATATATCAATGAATTGACTCTTCGTATTCTTCATGGGAAATTGAAATCATCAATGAAACTCGAAAAGACGAAGAGGAGATTGAATGTTTTCGAGAAAGAAATTCAATTGAGATGACCGGGTGTTGACTGGCGCAACTTGACTCAGTCAAAACTTTTATAAAATTCAAAGTATTTCAAAACTTTAAAATATTTTAAGTTTTGAAAACTTTGAAGGAGGTATTGTAGGGCCTAACAATCAAGTTGCGCCATGTATCTACTACTCAGTGATCAAGTTGCGTCCCAAAAATCAAGCTGCGCTACTATTTTGAAGCCCAGAGATCAAACTGCGCTGATGATCAAGTTGCGCCACATATCAGACTGCGCCCATTCGTATTACACCAAAATCTACGTAGCGCCTGACATTTAATGGCCATCATTACCTGACAGCACTGACAACTGACAAACACAATGAACGAGTAAAATCTCTTCGAATCCTTCGAATTGTGTCGCTCGAGGAGATTGGATTGACAGCTGTCTCGCATATCTTATGAGTTGCGCCTAGGCGCAATCCAGACAAGTTTCTTAGTTGCGCCTAGGCGCAATCTGAATGACTTCTTCTCAAAAGCTTGTTAGCCCAATGATTATATCATGTTTTTGAATATGGCTAATCAATTAAGTTTACCATAATGACATCACTTATATTCATGTAATCACTATAATATTGCTACTTTAACTTAGCATTGTCCTAATGTTCTATATCATTCATATTGTTTTATTTACCTAACATATATTTGTAGACATGCTGTAAGCATGATCAAACATGATCAAACCAGGACATATGCAATGGAGAATTATTAATGGGCCAAAGACGACGTTATACAAGAAGATTTCTCTGAACCGCCTAACGACCTATTCAGATTTCCATATCTGTTTATCTTTGGACGACCGCCGTCAAGTGAAAAAGGCGTCTTTAAGTCTGCTCAAATATTTGAAGAAAGACGTCAATAAAGGGCTCTTGGTTTTTCTATTTTATCAATATTTTTTTATATTTATTGAGTCTAGGAATACGATATAAACTGTATCGTACTGGCAAATAGGCTACCCAAGAAATGTTTTCAAAATACCCTTTTATTTTGAAAATAAGCCCACTTACAAAAGCCCAAACTACTTCCTAACTGCCTGACTTTTCAAAAAGCCCAAAAACCAATTTGCAAAAACCCTAACAGAACCCTAGCAGAACGCGGCCCAAATTCGGCCAGAGTTTGGCCAGAGTTCGGTTAGTAAATATTGCTTTTTGAACTTGGTCTTCCTGCAGTTACGGATCCCAACGAGATTTTCTCATAGAGTTCTGCCCGAATTCTGTTCGAATTCTGCTTGGAAAAACTATAAATAGAGAAGGATTTCGATCATTTCAATTCACTCACTCACCAATTCACTTTTATATCTCTTCTCTATAAGCCTACTACTTATTCCAAAGTGTTCTGAGCTATTCATTTTCAAATCTCAAGCCAGTTACAATCCTCTAGTCGATTTGCCAGTGCGGTACGGTCTAGAAGCTTCAGAGCGATTGTAATCAGAGGCTTGATTGAAGGTAGACACTTCACAATTAAAGTTGGTCGAGTACTTCGGATCAAAGCTCGCGTTGTAGAAGTTACAAGAACTTCGTATGAAAACTTGTGGTGATTTTCCATAGTAGATTCAACTGGAAGCTAGAGTTCTTCCGACTGGACTAGTCCTCACAAGAGGTAAACTAGTATACATCCTTGTGTTTGTGTTTGCTCTCTACTCTCTACTTTTTATTTACATATCTGTGATATATATATATTATGCGATCTTGTTACTAACATTTTTAAATAGTTAATTTCCGCTGCCTACTCTATTTACCCCCCCCCCCCCTCTAGAGTATTGCGCTTTACAACTCGTCCCTACAATCAGTCCTACAAAACTTCTATATGTCCGGGCGTAGTCTAATCAAGCGCAGTTTAACTTGTTGACTAAAGCTCGCGCAACCTGATAAAGTTAAGACAATTTTCATTTCCAAAGCAGGATGACGTGGCGCACATGCCACTAATCTCTCAAGACGTGTCTACTATCCTGTACACAACTACGCGCATCTCAATCATATGATGCCACACGTCTAAATACAGTTAGTACACGACTGATAACTGAATGAAAGTTGGCACAACATGAAGTTGGCGCAATCCAATGTGGCGCAATCCAGTCTCGCGCACATCAGAATAACTGCTAAAATAGTTATTTCCAGAACTCTATAAATAGAGTTTCCAATCATTGTTAAAGGATCACGCACAGAGATCAAGAACTCTTGCAAAATTGCTGCTGCATTCTTCAGAGGCTCTAGTCTTCAAGTTCACATAGTCCAAGGGATAAAGTGATTGGCTTCTGATCAGATTCCTACAGTTGTACTTCTCCAGAAATCATTGTACTCTTGTACACTTTTCTCAGTTTGTAATAAAAACTTTTGTTTTTGCAAACAGATGACGCGGCTGAATAGGCGTTGTCTGAGTGTGGCGATGCTTTGCTGATCCATAGTAGTTGATATCTTCATCATAAGTCTTCAGGTCCTTCATGAGCTTCAGCTTCCCGTCGCGTCCTCTTGTCTATATTACATTCTGAATCTCCTAGCTGGTAGCTCAAATCTTTAAAGGAGTCGGATCCTCGAAGACTTGTTAGATCTTTAGTGGCAGCTCCAGGTTATCGATCTGCTCCTCGATGCAAGATATGTGTTCAGTATCGGGAAAGTCCAAATCTGAGAGTCTGGAAGTCAGAAGTCCTCTTTGGCTCGGAAAGCGCATCTATAAGTCTGGATCAAAAAAGTACAGCTTGCTTCCTTTGGCATCGAGAAACTCTTAAAACATCTTCATCAACTGCGTACCACCCGTGGGGATAGTAGGACGATAGAAGTTAGTGGAAGCTCAGAACCCTCAAGTGTAGGTAGACCAACAGTTCCGGTGTTGCATGCTTTGAACTATCTGAAAAATAAAAAACTGTTAAAATATCCTAAACCTAGAAACAACAAGTATTTATAGAATATCAATATACCCGATGTACCCGATTTCCTATGCTGTGATCAACTTTCCCTAGTTTAATCAAGTCCCCCAATAGTACACTAATACCTAGGTACCATTAGGATAGACCTCCATGGGCTACCACTAAAAACATGTCACGACCTGCTCCCAAATAATCGGATACGAGTCGGACACGCCCAGCCTTCGTCGTTAGACATGACGAAGTAAGCTGTACCAAGCTAGGAAAATATAATCAGATAAACATGAATGTGCACAATCACAGCATCTATAAAACATTACCAGAATGATCACCATAATCCACCGATCATAATATCATAAAAGTACTAGAGACAACAAGAAGAAAAATACTATGAACTCACAACATACAATATCTAGAAGAAGAGCTAAAACAATCTAAACCTGAAACCTCAAGCTAAGTCATGTCTCCATTCTGCTCAGCTAAGATCCTGGGGTCTAGCCCATAAGGTAAAACAATATCATGTAAGTACACCTACAACATATCCTAGTTAGGAGCGGAGCTAAGTATATCCAAGGAAATGAACATGAACATCATGGTATAAAAATGAATACAGGAAAATATAAAGTACGAGAAATGAGAACATGACGTGAAACCTGAACATGAATACTGAAAAGTAAATACAGGAAACATGAAATGAATCCTGAACATGAAATACACAATGAACCTGAAGTGTGCAATATATATCGAAATACATCCAGACTGTGTGATCGGCTTGGGTAGATTCGTGGAACATGAAATGGTACGGCTTCAGTCCCGTGTGCACGATACGGGACCTAATCTATTCACATGAATAGTAACTCAGGTTTGATCACACATCTATAGTATTTTCCCTCCCAGACACAAGTAAACTCAAGGAAACATGATACAAGACAATCTCGTGAAATATCGTGTCAACCAGAAGATACAAGAATGAATATACAAGACATAAAAAATTGACAAATCCGAAGAGTATACTAGCCTTGCTCTGGGTGATCGAGAATGGGTAGTAAAGCTGGATGTCCACCTGTTATTTGGTACAAGTTGGTTATGTTCTAATAATCACTAGCTAAATATTTCTAACTAACAATTAGGTCAACTATTTATATATAGTAAAACGAAACCTAAAATGAATTTATTCAAGATATCATAAAAATTTAAAAAAATTATAAAATCGGGAAAGCGGGGTTACAGCAGAGCCCCAACGCCATCGAAATTCGACGTCCCAGCCACGGAGACCGCCCTCGATCGCCATCCCACAAACAAAACCGACCTCGCCACCATAGTGAGCGCCGCCCGGCCTCGACCCGCAATCCTTCTCGGGAGCAGCGCCGGATCCAGCGCACTGATTTGACCGTGCCGCCCTTGGATGTCGTGGCCACCCGACCGTGTGCAGATGCAGCGCTGAACCAGATCTGCCCCGCAATCTCTCCGCTCCGTTGGTAAACCCCTTTTCACCTTCTCCCTCCACTCGTTACCTCTCTCTCGTTTTCTTTCTTCCACCCCACTCTCTTTCCTCCACTGCTCTTCCTCTTCATTAATATAGTATTTGTTATTTTGTTGTTGTTGTTACTAGAGTGGGAGAATGAACAGACCTTAGCATATTTATTTTTTTATATTAATATTATTATTATGTTTCATGTACTGTTAAAAATAAATTTTTATGTATTAATACTAATAGTGATTTTACTATCAATTATTTTTTATCATATTATTTTATTAAAGTATATATGTTAATTTGTCAAACATATACAGAGCTACCCATTTTAAGAAATCCTATATAAAATTATTTACTTTTAGTTGTTTAAAATAATAGCTACAGGAATATATATATATATATATATATATATATATATATATATATATATATATATATATATATAAAAAAAATATATATATATATATATATATATTTATATTATATTATATATATATATATATATATATATATATATATATATATATATATATATATATATATATATATATATATAGTTTAAAAAGAGAAAAAAAATTCCCTTTTAGAGTTTTCAAACCTCAAATGATTTCCAGGTATTTAGTTAAAAATATATTTTATATAGCTTTAAATTCCTATTTTGGCAAACTTAAGAATATTCAAACTAGAAACGATTTCCATAATTTTTTAAAGCATTATCCAAAAACTATTGAAATACAGTTCCAAGTATTAGAAATATTTTAATGTAACCATCAATTTACTCAAAATTCCCTCGACTACCATCAATCAGATGACTAAATCATATCTTTCCTATTTTCTCGCGAGTTCGGACCTTTCACACCAATCATGGCTACTGGATATATCGGAACTTGTCAAAACATTGCACCACACCAGGCGACACACCAGGTAAGGTATCTTGCCATTATTTATTGTTATAATTAGTCTATATTTTATTTAGTTATTGCATATTCCTATCTTTATTTCCAGTTCTTCTAGTGTATCATTGTGATAGTTCCTGATTTATTTATTTGCTTTCCTAATATACTTCATGCTTGTCCTTGAAGTTGCATGTGGGCCTAGAGATAGGAGACTACCATTAGTTTAGCTCATCTACATAAACTTTGACACAAAGGTGGCACGAGATGTGTGAGTTGTGAGTAGCATATAGCCTCCGGACTTGCATGTTGGTTGATCACTGATGCGTATGGGACGTGCGTTAGGTCTACCTGTCAATAGATGAATGTTAGAAGACTTGACGGTTAGTAGTGTTACATGGTCGTAGATGCGACTTGGATAGGTGCATCGGTCGGGAAGAACATTTCCTTTTGTATGGACTTCTATTACACCTTCCCTTGTAACTCGGAAGCTCCGCTGGAGATACGGGTATGATGACCCCCTTAGGTTGGCCATTGACTTTTTGAACGTTATGCGCTTGGTCACTGGTGCCCAAGTGGAGACTATACAAGATCCTATTATTAGCCGGGGCTCATGTGACTAAAGGGTTGTTCTTAACTGCATGTACACTATAGAACGGTTAGGTGACCTACTTGGTGTCATGTCACTTTTTTTTTACTTTGTGACTTTATGGCATATTTTATATTCAATATTTATGGCATGTTCTTCATGTATCTTGTTACGTCCTTCTGAGGACCTGGTGATCTCTCCAGGTGTGTGCCCTTGTGATTTTCGTAGGTGCTCTAGCTAAGGCCATGATCTACTCTTTTGAGGATGATTTCACTTTGATCGTCTTATGCTTCGCTCGACAATTCCTTTATTGATTATGTACTCTTCCCTTTTAATCGTTGATAGTGGATTTGTCTCCGCCCAACGTCTTGTACAAATAATAATTTATAGTTGATCAGTATTCATTATTCCTTTATATTTGTGGATGAGGTTTAGTGTGTCATGGTTTACTGTATTTTACAGCTTATGTATACATACGAGGATTTTATTTATTGGAGTATGCTTCGTATGTATGCAGCTGGCATGTCTACGTACTTAGTCCTAAGAAATTTTAGAACTGGGACGTTACATTTTTTGTGGTGGCCCATACAGGTCAAGTTTATCACTTCGGTTATGTTACTGTACCGATGTGAGCCTGCACATAGGATTAGAGTCTAGGAATCTCATCCACATACTTGATCCCTTTTCCTCGATTCAAATTTTTGAACTCTCGTTACCATCCTTGATTTACATCCTGCTTGAACTCTTTCTACCGTGAATTCTTATTTCGTGCTTAGTGATAGCTAGGAAAATGACTACACTAGTATATGTCTCATAGGTCAAACACATGGCTAGAAGGATTACGTTGACAATTAATATGCATTAAGGTCTAATTGAGTGATAAAGACAATTATTATTGTTATTTTCTAACAGTGTGATCTTAAGGATTGGTTAATTCCAAGTTGGATAGTAGCATATTACCGCCTTCAAAGGATAGTTGGAATTTTATTTTGATATTACAAGGTGGTATACATAAGAGGATAGCTAGATCGAGAAAACAAATTGATATGATTTTGAGTTTTGATTTTTGAAGGTCTTGGAAAATATTTATGATTTATTGAGTTATAGCTATACATCTTTGGAGGGATATAAATTTGATTTGAAAATAATCTTTAATTTAAATGTTGAAGTATGATTTATGATTGACCAAACTTTGAGGACGATTGATAAATTTTGGTAAAATGTTTTTTTTGAATTAAATTATGTCATATGATCTATGACTTATAAAGTTATTTAGATTTCGAGTTTAAAGCCTTGAATATGGATAGTAAAAATCTTGGTAAAATAAATATATATAATTGATTGGGGATATACTAAGATTCATCTCTTGAGATTGATTAAAGGAATTTAAATGTCAAGTCATGATTAAGTTTGATGGCTTAGAATGAAAAATAATTATAGAAGATTATTTTTGAGTATTTTATTAAACTTTTGTGGAAGCTCGAGTTTAAAAAATTTAATGGTAGGCAACCAAGATGAGATAGAAGTACCCCCACTAGTTGCCATGATAGTAGTATATACTCAAGTGTAGCTAGTCATTTACCATGTGACTATATCTCAACCTTGACTTACTCGACCTTCCCTTAAATCTAAAACTTTTATCATGTCCTTCTAATCGTGTGAAAGTTGAAAAGGATTAGACCATTCCTTGATCGTAGAGACTACCTTCTCTCTAGAAACTGTGTCCCTAACTTATTTTACCTTGATCTATGAGATTTCTTTAATTATTCTTATTTCGTGCTTTAACCTTTTTATTTTTGTGCATTAATGAAAACCCACTTTCTATTTTTGATCATTTGGTGTCCCCCATAGTGACTTTGATATTTGGAGCAAAACACTAGACTTTTCCTTCTAACAAATTTCATATGCAAGTCCTAGACGAGCCCACCTTCATGTAGGTATATTATGTCCCACTAAAAACTTTTCCTCGTATTCTATTTTTTATGCTACTTTCGAGTCAAAATGGCTAGTTATAAACCCTACCATAATACTATTATCCTTTCTGACTTCGGTTAGAGACCAAGTCATGACTCAAAACTTTCGACCCAATATATGATTGTGATCTACTAAAATTTCTAAATGCTCAATTTTTTATTTTATCTTGATTGGTTGCCCTTATCTTGATTTTATCTCAGATTACTCTTTACTCTTCATGCAATATTTGAAACCCTTACTTTCTTCCTTCCAATTTAATTTGCTTCACTCATATTTCACTACGATATACAACCTTGTCCCTTGTATGATTCCGTTATGCGAAGATGAAATTTGATCATGGCATCCTTGGGTTAGTAGAGGTTCGATTAGAAAACCCCACAGCATGGATAAATAATATTTGGTTAAGATAATCATGCGATTACAACTTATAGACTGGGCATAAGTAAAAATGTGCGATAAATCCAGATAGATGAAATGAGGATTGTTATATTTATTTTTTATCAAGGGTAACTAGACTTCTCAAATTTCAAAAATTTGTTTGAGGTAATAAAATATTGGGTGAAAGATTTTCTAAGGATTTTGTGGGTTAAGAACCAAATTTATATATTGAATGCAAATTCTTGATAAAGGCAATGTGGACTTGCCTTCGATAAAATATGGTGTCATAATGATATTAGTTCCAGGGATAACCAAATGGTGGAAGAAAGATTTTTACAATTTTTGGTGCATTAAGAATTAAGTTTCTAAGATGATTATGGATATGAAGTTATGAATGAAGTTTTTGAGATAATACAATTGTTGAGGAATTGTTTATATAATAATACAACATGGTATTGGATTTCGAGGTTATTCCATTAGCGAAGAAAATTTTATTTTTCTTGATACCTTAAGGGATTAAATTACTAAGGAGATTATAGATATAAAGTTAAGAGGGATTGATTATCACTATCATAAATCTAAGAGTATTGGATTTCAAATTTCAAGAAGGCTACAAAAACGAAGTTTAGTTGAGAAAATATTTATATAACTTGGAGGAAGTAGATTAGAGAGAGATTGAACTCAAAACTTCTTGATTTATGGCATTCTATTACGAGATAGATTATATGTGTATTAGAAAAGGAAGATGTGTTTTACGAAAAATTAAGTTCATGGAATATCAATTGTGAGATGGAATCAAAATTTTGAAAAGTAGCGATAAGAGGATCATGAGGATTCAAAAATTTAATGATATTAAACACAACTCAAAAAAACTTGAGTTATTGAGCCTATTTGAGATCGAGGAAGTTATCAACGATTTTAATGATTACTCATTTTTTGGTAAAATTGATCGAATCCGATACTGATAGGTTGTCATGAGACATCTTCTAATACAATTTTCTAGTTATCTAAGTTCTGGTTATTCAAATTGATTCCATTGTATGCCTTGTCTCCTCGCCGAATAATTTAATTAAATTTTTTTTTCACAAATAAACTATTTCTATCCCTTCAACCCTACCTACCCTATATATTCCTAAATTTCAAGGACACAATTCTTTTAAGTTTGGTAGGATATAAACCCCCTAATTTCTACTACGATTTTTTAATAAATTTGGTACTGATTTTTTTACTTCGTACTGTACGTCGCGTACGAATTTGCATTTGTCGTCGTGTATGAGTTCGTGTTTTCGTATGGCTCATCGAGTGCGAATATGTGCGAAGTACATATTTTTATAAAACATTTTATTAGAAGCATAGTTTTTTAAATAATAAATAATAAATATTTTTAATTGCTTAAGTGGTAAAAAGCGTCACATTGGGATTTCCAATATAAATTTAATTTACAGGTTATTTATTTTGTTAAACAAATATAAATAGTAATTTTGTAAATATATGTTTTATGCAAATATTCTTCTGCATACGAGGTACATGAATTTGACTTCATGTATATAATTCTATTTTCAAAATTAATTAATATAAATATATTATTATTCGAAAATATATTTTAAAATATTGTTTGGTTTAAATTTAAATAATTATGGTGATAAAATTTGGAATTTATTTTGTGGATTGTTGGTTTAAATTTAAGATAAAGACATCTAGTCTGATCAGAATGATTTGATTGAATTAGTTTCAAAATGTATTTAAAATAAATATGACTTTATCTAATGGGGAGTTTAAACAATCTCAATCCTTATCGAAGTAGGGCTTCCACCTCCTATATAAGGAGAGCCCCCTTGTTCTCTTCTCTCCATAACTTCACCATCCAAATTCCTCCACCACAACCTAGGGTGTATAGGCATTGTGTCCGTGCATCCATAGCCGTGTTCGTGCACCGTGTCGGTGTCCACCCATTCTTATTCTATTATTGTAGCTCCCCTTTCCGAAAATTTTAAAATATTTTTATTATTACTTATTTTATTTAAATGGTGATTTTTAGATTTTTATAAATAATTAATTAGTTAATTATTACGGTAGATGATGCTAGTCAAGGTTAGGAATTTGAGTACAAGGTGACTAGAAATCGTAGCACGGATAGTGCAGTGGCGTGCTTTGACTAGTGTATTAGTCCTGGTAGGGAAGACTTGTCCAGCAGTGTGTCCTAATTAGGAAAACCAGGCCAAGTTATGACATGACCATTATAAATAGTTTAATTATTTATTATTATTATTATTGACGTTTAAGTGACCCGGTTGTACCAAACTAGTCTAGACTTGACCCGAACCAAACCCGGGCCCATGTAATGTTGTAGTGCGACCAACACGCCCATGTAATGTTGTAGTGCGACCAACACGCCCATATATTTTATGTACGTATGACGTACTTTATCTTAATAATCAAATAAATATATTTCTCTAAGCTTTCAATTATTTATAATATAGATATCAATATGATTGAATATTCGAATGACAGTTGTTTAAGGATAAATAAGTTCCTTGGAGATTCTTGCGCATGTTGGGATTTTTAGAATATACCTATATTTGTATGTACACATAATATTTTCCCTTATTGGTTATCCTTAAATATTATTATAATTATTGATATCACTATAAAAATAATTATTTTGTTATTTTGTGCTCTTAGGAAAATAAACATACTACAGATAATGTACCGAATACGTTGTGAATATCATATGTAAAAATATTGCATTGAGAAAATGATATTTCATGTATTATTTGCTATTTATTATGAATATATATTTTATTAGATTTTGAAATACGATAATATTGCTGGAAATACCGTTTTTGGAATTGAGATCTTTAACTAGGACAATATGTGTATATATGTATATTGATAGTTCCTGTTATAGTCTTTTGAGTGATTTATATAAATGGTATATTAATTATAGTATATTCACAAATTTCTAGTTTAATATATTTACATGTCATATAGGCATGTATGTATACATGTGTATATAAATATATATATATACATTGATGATATTATGACGTAAATAGTCTAGAAGTGTTATAGTGTTTTATATATTAAAAACATTTTCTGGTTTTTTTATTAATTTGGAGGTATATATAAAGATATATATATATATTTTTTGCCTTGGGTGTACATATATAGAAGTATATACATATGTATACATATATATATATATACATGTAAATAAATAAATATATATATAATAAGTTTTAATAAAGCAAAAACCATACTCCCAAACAAAGCAATAGCAGCTATTAAACTGATCCTATGCTGACACCAACCGAGCCCCATTAAGCCCAGACCCGGCCAGGGGATCCCCACACCAGCGGCTAAAGCCCGAACAGTAACCGCTCATTCGGTTCTGTTATTAAACAGAACTATATAGCGCTATATAGAGAGAGATCGAGGGAGAAAAACTCAAACCCTAGTAACCCTCCGCCGACCCCCAGCCTGGGCGACCCTACCCCGACCTCCACGTGCCGCCGCGAGCCGTCGCCGCGGGCCGGCCAGGCGCGGGAACCACCGTGCGCGCGCGTGTAACTGATGCGACAGCAGCAACGGTCAAGTCAGGTACCACGTTTGCCGTCGATTTTCTTTCATTACACTCAACGGTTTCTCGATCCGTAAAATTTCTAAGATAGACTAGTTGACCACCCTAAAACCCCTTCAAATAGATCTATTTTATTTGTGCTAGATTAATTGTGAAATTGTTTGGAATTTGAGGAAAAACCATAATGACAGGAAACTGGAAACTGCTTGGAACCCTAAGTTTGAAGGTAAATTCCTTCCAATCTGTCTAGAGTTTTAAAATTCTGTTTGAATAGATTTGTAGCCAACCTATAGGCCTACGAAACCCTTTTTATAGTTCCTAATTTCATCAAGATTTCAGAAAGGTATCAATTGTTAAAAACTGAGAAAAATATGTTTTTTTAAAACTAAATTTAATGAAAATTGCTCGATACGACGTGCGTTCCGCCAATCCAGGCAACATGGTCACGAACCGAAAGCATCAAAAGGTGCGTAACGGCTTCGTGGACGTGTGGGCTTTGACGGAATTCAAATTGGTCGCGTGTGCGCGACGAATTTGATGTGTATCCGTCGAAATTCACCGTATCGGCCCCTGTGCAAATTTTCTAATTACTTTGTGCACATTCGTCAGATCGAGACAAAACTTGCGCCAACAGGACCGTATCATTTTTTTGGTCCTGTATGCCAAGTTTGGTCCAATTCTGAGACAGTCGAATCGGAACGCCGTTTTGCGGGCCCCACGGTCCGACTCAACGGGCGATTTTGTACACGGCCAGCCGAAATCCAACTTTGGACATACGGTTGGGTTCGTATCGGAAAACCGGACCTGTTGACATATAGTTTGACGACTTTAGAGACCGTTGACTCTGGCACGCTTTTCGGTGCAAAGCGGGTCCAACGACGGACATCATTTTTGCCCAAAATTATCGTTTTGCCCCTGTGTCCAGAATTGGACTTAAGGATCCTAGCTAATTTGACTATTCTGAGAACGTTTGTAATATTTATTTCAGCATCTGGAGACTTTTTGCATGTGTTGACTTTAGTGACTCATCTGATCTGGTTGTACTGTCGGTTTCTCCATCTAAGGACCTCAGGCAAGTGCACTTTCTGATTGCTTTCGATTCATAGTAGTCTTTTTATTTCATGTCTATACATATATCTTGCTGCTTGTTGACACGCTCGTCACACGGAGTAGTAGGGAGGGGAAATATCTTAGTAGACATGTGGACTACCCAGAACTATCCCATGAGTCTATTCTTGAATAATAGCAGCTGCACACGACACGTGCAGGGTGCCGAATTTACCCCCTAGCTGTTCACATGTCGAAAAGGATGTTTCACACCACCTGGGTAGATGTCTTTTATTTATTTTTTCTTTTCTTCTCCACCGTGCCATGTCATCAGTACTTTCCAGTTTTCATATCTCATATGTTATTTTCATGTCTTGTTAATTCTATTGTGTTCTCGTATTGCCGTCGGTTTGTGTACTTCTTCCATTCCTGACTGGAAACCAATATTTTTCAGGTTAGCTGTGGCTTCACTTAGCTTGGGAGATTCGGGTGTACTTGTAGACAGAAACCTAGAAATAGATAGCAGTTGTATCAATTTCATTAATTATAAAATCTTATATTTTCTTTAAATATAAATGTTGTAAATTGTAATAAATTTAGAAATATGGATGAGCAGCAAATGTTATAGTTTGAGCATTTATTTCTTGCGGGCTTGACAGCATTCTACCGCCGACTCTGCGGCGTAGGCTGGCTTGGACACGTCTCGTATCCGGAAAAGCGGGTGCGGGTCGTGACAAGTTTTTGTGGTGGCCCATGTAGGTCAGTTTTTGCAAATTGTGCGAACTCATGGTAGTACCATATTAGTCGTACTACTGCGAGCCTGCGCCCAGGAAATGCTCATTCACAATTAGGATTAAAATGATTTAGGAGGATAACTAGGATAAGGGTCCCTTATTAATTGGGTAGTTAAGATTGTCTGATAGGCCATGCAAGTTGGATACACAGTTGTTAGATTTAGATTGCTTGCTAGATCTTTATAGATACACTAATACTTTTGATATGACATTATGATCCAATGTGGATCCACTATTCGCTTGGTTAGTTAGGCCTTCATCTTGATAATCTGTTCAATTTTCTTTTTGCTCTATTAGATATAAACATCATATCATAAATTAGAATTGCCTATTTTAAATTCTATTTTGCTGTAAGGAACTAGTTTATAATTTCTGATTCTGTTATTCGTGTACGAATCTCGAGTTAGATTTTGATTCTCACAAAACTCGAACTACTTGTGCCTCCTTTCCAAAAATCTCGCATACTTGTATTTTGACTATCTTAACCAATGCTACTATTACAGCCTAGTTTTGCAAGCTTGCTCTTTTATCGAGCTTAATTCGAGACATATGTTTATTGGGGACCCCGTTAACATATTGTCTAATCAGAATCATTGTATTACGGTCTGATCAACCATGATGCATTTGGTTCGCTCTTTATCTAATTATCCTACGTGGATTGAGATATAGATGTCTCTAGGATCTCATCCGTAACTGCTTTGACAATTCCTCTTGAATTAAACATTCGCCCTTGAATCATGTAATTGTGCTCAGTGACATCTCTCTTAAACTCTTTATTATTTTTGTCTTCACTGATTGGAAAGACGAAAGCTCATAATTTATGGACAGATATAGAGTATCCCCATGGCTATGATAGTGGTATACGCAGGTGTAGCTACCATCGGCCAGCCATGTGACTAGAACCTTGCCTTGAGTTACTCGTTCTCCTCTCGACCTTCAAGCTACTATTGGGACCTTCTAGCCATCTGAATTTGAGGAACGATCCTTGACTTGACTTATATCCACCGTATCTCGTACGTCGTGCCTTATTCTTTATTAACCAGAGTCGGGGTACAATATCCGGACCTTGAAATCCTTCTAACCCTATTATTCCTAAATCCATATCCTTGCTTCTAAGGTGGGTAGACTGTAAGCTTTCTAAAATTCTGAGATATACGAGGATTACCGATTGATTAGAATAATTTTCCCATTAGAATGATAGTTAGTGCCCCATTGACTCTCACTCTCCATTTAGATTATTTTGTGCCCCGACCGTGTCATTAATGATCGGAGCACGAGACCAGCTGTTACCTTCCAATAAATTTCATATGCGAGATCTAGACGAGTCCACCTTCATCTGGGTATGTCATGTCCCACTCAAACTCGTTTCCTTGTACTCTATTCTTGTGGTACGACTTTCAGGACAAAAGGACTAACTATAACCCTTACCACAACAACGGTATACTTTCCGACTGCACTAGAGCCTCAACCTTGACTCAAGTCATTCGACCCAATATATGGTTGTGATATACTCGAAGCCTACTATGCGCATACCACTAGTGAGCCACCCAATTGAGGCCTCATATGCTACTTAAACACAAAGGTCATGGAAGGCGTATTTCGGGCTTTATGAACCTAGTTAACTAACCTGACGGGCAACTAGCTCAACCCCTTGGATAGAAATCTATTATAGAATACCCTAACCTAGTGGAAATAGTTTTATCTTGGGATCTTGTTCAGTCAATATAGATTGAAATCCCAGGTTTATCCAACCAGTGAGAGATGTCCGAATAGAGCACCCATTAAGACCCGGTAAAACCCGTCCATACATACCATCGTATTTTGGACTATAAAAACCGAACTACTTACAATAGATCCTATACCTGTTATGTTGGCTCCACCTCTTAGAAGGTGAATCCATTCGTAACCTTTATCCCATCTACCTGGAAGTCGCGATACGATCTTGTATTGCATTCATATTCTTTGCTAGTGTGTTAAAATAACCACGGAAAAGATCATAACCTTGATTTCTCAAATTCCATCCTATTATGGAACCTTGTTTAGATTAATTTCGAGAATATGACTTCCATATTGCATAGATTGTAGGCTCCTATATGAAATGAAGGGTTCTTCGAATTGGCGAGTGACTAGACTAGAGTAGCCCAATCTAGCAAATAAGTAATAGTTCATAAACCTTCTCTATATCTGCATCATTGGATACTCTTTACCGCCCTTGAAGCTTCATATTTGCTCTCTATTATTCTTCTTTATCTTCCTGTCCTTCCTATTTCAGAGAGACGAATGGCCATGCTTACTAAAATTTATCAATATTTTTAGCTACTTGTGTAAATTTGTTGCTTGTTAAATTTTAGGTTGCTTAATAGATAGATGAGGATTATATATACCATATGCAGTAGATATTTATTGGTAGAAATTTTAGCAAATAGTTGGAAGAATATAAAGTTTTAGCGATAGAAGATTTGATGGAGTAGTGTGACCAAAGGTGGGTAGAAGTCCTCAAGAATTCGGAGTTATAAAATGGCTAGAGAAGGTTATAAAATATTTTGAGGAGATTAAGGTAATGGTAGACTTTGAATTTTAAAGAATAGTTGTGAATTAGAATTTCGAGGACGAAATTATTTAAGGTGGGTAGATTTGTAGCTCCCCTTCCCGGAAATTTTAAAATATTTTTATTATTACTTATTTTATTTAAATGGTGATTTTTAGATTTTTATAAATAATTAATTAGTTAATTATGATGGTAGATGATGCTAGACATGGTTAGGAATTTGAGTACAAGGTGACTAGAAATCGTAGCACGGATAGTGCAGTGGCGTGCTTTGACTAGTGTATTAGCCCTGGTAGGGAAGACCTGTCCAGCAGTGTGTCCTAATTAGGAAAATCAGGCCAAGTTGTGACATGACCATTATAAATAGTTTATTTATTTATTATTATTATTGACGTTTAAGTGACCCGGTTGTACCAAACTAGTCCAGACTTGACCCGAACCAAACCCGGGCCCATGTAATGTTGTAGTGCGACCAACACGCCCATATATTTTATGTAGTATGACGTACTTTATCTTAATAATCAAATAAACATATTTCTCTAAGCTTTCATTTATTTATAATATAGATATCAATATGATTGAATATTCGAATGACAGTTGTTTAAGGATAAATAAGTTCCTTGGAGATTCTTGCGCGTGTTGGGATTTTTAGAATATACCTATATTTGTATGTACACAAAATATTTTCCCTTATTGGTTATCCTTAAATATTATTATAATTATTGATATCACTATAAAAATAATTATTTTGTTATTTTGTGCTCTTAGGAAAATAAACATACTACAGATAATGGACCGAATACCTTGTGAATATCATATGTAAAAATATTGCATTGAGCAAATGATATTTCATGTATTATTTGCTATTTATTATGAATATAAATTTTATTAGATTTTGAAATGCGATAATATTGCTGGAAATATCGTTTTTGGAATTGAGATCTTTAACTAGGACAATATGTGTATATATGTATATTGATAGTTCCTGTTATAGTCTTTTGAGTGATTTATATAAATGGTATATTAATTATAGCATATTCACAAATTTCTAGTTTAATATATTTACATGTCATATAGGCATGTATGTATACATGTGTATATATATATATATATATATATATATATATATATATATATATATATATACAATGATGATATTATGACGTAAATAGTCTAGAAGTGTTATAGTGTTTTATTAAAAACAATTTTTGGTTTTTTTATTAATTTGGAGGTATATATAAAGATATATATATATATTTTTTGCCTTGGGTGTACATATATAGAAGTATATACGTATGTATACATATATATACATGTAAATAAATATATATATATAACAAGTTTTAATAAAGCAAAAACCATATTCCCAAACAAAGCAATAGCAGCTATTAAACTGATCCTATGCCGACACCAACCGAGCCCCATTAAGCCCAAACCCGGCCAAGGGATCCCCACACCAGCGGCTAAAGCCCGAAAAGTAACCGCTCATTCGGTTCTGTTATCAAACAGAACTATATAGCGCTATATAAAGAGAGATTGAGGGAGGAAAACTCAAACCCTAGTAACCCTCCGTCGACCCCCAGCCTGGGCGACCCTACCCCGACCTCCGTGCGCCGCCGCGAGCCGTCGCTGCCGGCCGGCCAGGAGCGGGAACCACTGCGCGCGCGCGTGTAACTGATGCGACAGCAGCAACGGTCAAGTCAGGTACCCCGTTCGCCGTCGATTTTCTTTCATTACACTAAACGATTTCTCGATCCGTAAAATTTCTAAGATAGACTAGTTGACCACCCTAAAACCCCTTCAAATAGATCTATTTTATTTGTGCTAGATTAATTATGAAATTGTTTGGAATTTGAGGAAAAACCACAATGACAGGAAACTGGAAACTGCTTGGAACCCTAAGTTTGAAGGTAAATTCCTTCCAATCTGTTGAGAGTTTCAAAATTCTGTTTGAACAAATTTGAAGCCAACCTATAGGCCTACGAAACCCTTTTTGTAGTTCCTAATTTCATCAAGATTTCAGAAAGGTGTCAGTTGTTAAAAACTGAGAAAAATATGTTTTTCCAAAACTAAATTTAATGAAAATTGCTCGATACGACGTGCGTCCCGCCAATCTGGGCAATGTGGTCACGAACCGAAAGCATCGAAAGATGCGTAACGGCTGCGTGGACGTGTGGACTTTGACGGAATTCAAATTGGTCGCGTGTGCGCGACGAATTTGATGCGTATCCGTCGAAATTCACCGTATCGGCCCCTGTGCAAATTTTCCAATTACTTTGTGCACGTTAGTCAGATCGAGACGAAACTTATGCCAACAGGACCGTATCATTTTCCTGGTCCTGTATGCCAAGTTTGGTCCAATTCTGAGACAGTCGAATCGGAACGCCGTTTTGCGGGCCCCACGGTCCGACTCAACGGGCGATTTTGTGCATGGCCCACCGAAATCTAACTTTGGACATACGGTTGGGTTCGTATCGGAAAACCGGACCTGTTGACATATAGTTTGACGACTTTAGAGATCGTTGATTGGCACGCTTTTCGGTGCAAAGCGGGTCCGACGGCGGACATCGTTTTTGCCCAAAATTATCGTTTTGCCTCTGTGTCCAGAATTGGACTTAAGGACAGGCAATCCTAGCTAATTTAACTATTCTGAGAACGTTGGTAATGTTTATTTCAGCATCTGGAGACTTTTTGCATGTGTTGACTTTAGTGACTCATCTTATCTGGTTGTACTATCGGTTTCTCCATCTAAGGACCTCAGGCAAGTGCAATTTTTGATTGCTTTCGATTCATAGTAGTCTTTTCATTTCATGTCTATACATATATCTTGCTGCTTGTTGACACGCTCATTACACGGAGTAGTAGGGAGGGGAAATATCTTAGTAGACATGTGGACTACCCAGAACTATCCCATGAGTCTATTCTTGAATAATAGCAGCTGCACACGACATGTGCAGGGTGCCGGATTTACCCCCTAGCCGTTCACATGTCGAAAATGATATTTCACACCACCTAGGTAGATGTCTTTTATTTATTTTTCCTTTTCTTCTCCACCGTGCCATGTCATCAGTACTTTCCAGTTTTCATATCTCATATGTTATTTTCATGTCTTGTTAATTCTATTGTGTTCTCGTATTGTCGTCGGTTTGTGTACTTGTTCCATTCCTGACTGGAAACTAACATTTTTTAGGTTAGTTGTGGCTTCACTTAGCTTGGGAGATTCGGGTGTACTTGCAGACAGAAACCTAGAAATAGATAGCAGTTGTATCAATTTCATTAATTGTAAAATCTTGTATTTTCTTTAAATATAAATGTTGTAAATTACAATAAATTTAGAAATGTGGATGAGCAGCAAATGTTATAGTTTGAGCATTTATTTCTTGCGGGCTTGACAGCATTCTACCGCCGACTCTGCGGCGTAGACTGGCTTGGACACGTCTCGTATCCGAAAAAGCGGGTACGGGTCGTGACAATTATTGTCATACAATTACCGTATCCAACACATCCCGAAGCATTTATCCTAAACAAAATCATGTCACCGCCATCCCCTTCGCCTTCTTTGTCCTAACCAACCTCAGCCCCATCCCTCAGAGGCAGCACCACCATTACTGCCACCATCTATGGACAGCGCCGTAGCCATCGCAACAACAACACCGACTCGTCTACACCCAGCACACAACTACGTACGCCGCCACCAGGTCTGTCACCACTCCGACTCCCGGCCACCTGACCACCCGAGCCCTGCCTACACCACCAGCCACACCAGTCACCTACAGGACCACCGCCGTTACCTCGACCACCTCTACCGGACCACTATCGAAATACCTTATTTTCCCTGGCCAGCAACACCCAACCCCACGCCCATCTTTCTGCAGCCATCCGACCATCTCCGCCACCCCTCCTCCTCGTCGAAACCTCTCCCACACATAACCACCACACCACCATACCAAAATTTAAGCTACTACCACTACGATGTACCTCGTCTGGCGCTCCCTCTATCGTCGTCGGTGCAGAGCCCCAACGCCATCAAAATCTGACGTCCCAGTCGTGGGGACCGCCCTCGGCCGCTATCCCACGAACCTAACCTACCTCGCCACTACAGTGAGCGCCGCCCGGCCTCGACCCGCAGTCCTTCTCCGGAGCAACGCCGAAGCCAGCGTGCGGATCTGGCCGCGCCGCCCTATAATTTCTTTTTACTCTAAAAATGATTCTCTATAATTTCCCAGTAATTATCTTAAACATATTTTGACAAAAGGAAGTTTTCAAATTAGAAATTTATTTTTTAAATATGGATGCATCAAAAATGATTTGGCAATAAAAAAATCTAGTTTTCCAAAAAAATTATTTTTCATAAACATCTTCTAAAATAGTAGTTATATTTATTCTCATAAATTTCCTCAATTACCACCCATCAGGACTAAATCGTTCTTTCTTACCTTCTCGCAAATATTGGATGCTTACATCTCGACCGTGGCTATTGGACTGTTGGGACATGTTAGAATACCGCACAATATCAGGCATGACATCAGGCAAGATACCTTGCCATAATTTACTGTTTATAATTAGTCTGTATTTTATTTATTGCATATCACTGTTATTTATTTCCAGTTTTTCTAGCTGTACCATTATTACAGATCATGATTTACTGCCTGCTCAGTGATATTAGATTTACTTTATTTATTATCCTTTGATTGCATATGAACCTAGAGTTAAGGGACTACCATCTGTAGTGTGTTACATAACCTTGATACAGTTATACCATGAGATGTGTGAGTTGTGAGTAGCATATAGCCTCCGGACTTGCGTGTTGGCTGATCACTGATACGTATGGGATGTGCGTTAGGTCTAACTGCTAATAGAGGCATGTTAGAAGACTTAGCAGTTGGTAGAGGTACATGATCTCGGATGCGACTTGATAGGTGCATCGGGTGGGGAGAACATTTTCTTGTCGTATGTGCTTCTATTACACATTCCCTTATAACCCGGAAGCTCCGCTGAAGATACGGGTATGATTACCCCCTCAGGTTGGCCACTAACGTTTTTGAGCGTTATGCGCTTGGTCACTGGTGCCCAAGAGGGGACTATACAAGATCCTATTTACAGCCAGGGCTCATGCGACGAAAGGTTTGATCTTAACTGCATGTTCACTTTAGCATGGTTAGGTTACCTTATTTGTCACTTACTTTTATTTGTGGTATAATTTATATTCAGTATTTATATGACATGTTGTTTATGTATCTTGTTACGTCCCTCTGAGGACCTGGTGAATTCTCCAGGTGTGTGTTTGTGACTTTTCGCAGGTGCTCTGGCCAAGGCCATTTCTTCAGGGATGATTACACTTGGATCGTCTTCACATCGCTCGACAAAATTTCATTATCATGTATTTTGCTCTTTTTCGTTGGTAGTGGGTTTGTCTCCGCCCAACAACTTGTAAATGATAATTCATGAGTTATTATAAAGTCTTTATTCTTTATTTGTGGATGAGATTAGTATCGTAGTTTACTACATTTTACAGCTTATGTATACATAAGATGGTCCCCTATATTGGAGTATACTTCGTATGTATGCAGCTGGCATGACAACATGTCGATGTTGTCAGCGCCGGAGCCAGCACACGGATCTGGCATGTCTACGTATTTAAGTTGGGTAGGACGAGTCCGTGTCGGGGGGTGTCCGACATGGCAGGGTGGACGTCCGGGTGTCTCGGACAGGACGGAAGTTACTGTATTTGTACTGGGGAACAATATAGTGGATGGAAAAGGGGAACACGGACATGATGAACGATGTCTTGGGTTGTAGAATTTGGGTTGAGAAACTGATGGAATAGAGACAAGAGCCTCTCCTTATATAGGAGGTGGTGCTCCTAGTCGGATAAGGACGAAAAAAGTTTAAATTCTCCTTTAGATATTTCATTTTTATAATTTAAAACGAATTAAAACAATTTTTGATAAAATCACTCAAATCAAAAACTAGATAATAACTTTTTAATTAAAAACAAAACTATTTATGTCTATCCAAATAAAATCCAAATCGGATTTAAATCACCATAGATTCATTTAAAATATCCTTTCATAATTTTTTTTAAAATAATAGTAATAAATAATTTTGAAAATGAAACTATATACATGAATTAATTCATGTACTTGCATAAATCTAGAATAACTATGTAAAACCTAGTTACTAATTTATCAATAAACTAAAATAACCTTTTTATAATAAATGAATAAAATAAAGTTTTGGAAATTCTCGATGCGATGCTTTGTGCAACTTTAAGCATTGAAAGTAAATATTTATCACATATTATTTTGAACCTATACTTTTTTTATATAAATAAAATCTATAATAAAATTGTCACTCCCGTTTTCCGTTATACGTATTTTCAGTGTACGCATACGGATTTCGACCCGTATTTTATCTACTGTATTTTCGTATTTCTTTATGGCTTGCCTTGATGTATCTTGACTAGGGTTGACCTTGGGTTGGTTTGGTCCAACTTGACTTGCTTTGGATGAATTGGTTTGGTTTATTTTGATGGTTGGTTCCACATGTTGAACCATCCACTCTCTTTATAAATCTCCAACTACTTTCGCTCTCTTTCTTTACTCTTCATTACTTCTTCTTCTTCCTCATAACTCTTTCTACCTACCAAGAAACCCTAGGCAAGTGCAACTTGCTTCATGGAGGAACCTAATTCTATTTGCTCCATTGTCTTTCTTACATGATTCTATGACACTTTAGAACTTGGCATTTTTCAATTTGGTGGATATTTTCTTGTAGATCTAAGTTTATGTCATTTTCAGTTTTCATTGATTTTGATCTATCAAACTTGCTTGTTTTCAAAATCTAGCTGTTCCATGTGGTAGAGAATTTTATTTTACCCAAATTCGACCTTTGAAAAGTTAGATTTCGTTTTGTTTTGGCCGAGTTATGCAAGTTTGAAGTTCATGAGTTCCATGGCCATCATTCTCGAATTTTTTGGAGAAGATGAGTCCTTGGCTGCCTTAGTCTTGCGGACCACATGAGTCCCACAGACCGCATGAGTCCTTGGCCGCCTTGGTCCTACGGACCGTATGTCCCGCAGACGCATGAGTCCTTGGCTGCCTTGTGTTGGCCCATTGGTCATGGTCAAACCTGATTTTAATAATTGATCAAACTCTGTCTCGATATAAATACAAGTCAACTCAGATGTTTACCTATGACGTTTTGGACACTGCTCAACAATGGATATCAACAATGTTCAAGACTGAAGCCGTTTGCCATTCAGAATGTACTTCCTGTTAAGCAATATAATTTTTCATTTTATTGAGTCTAGGAATACATTGTATACCGAGTCGTACTGGCAAATAGGCTATCCGAAAACATTTTTCAAAACCATCCTATTCTTTTACAAATGACCTATGTTTTTGAAAAACATTCTTTTTACAAAAAGCTTCTGAAGGATTTTTCAAAAAGCCAAAATTTATTTTCTCCAAAAATGAACTGGCAGAACCCCAGGAGAACTCGGGCCGAGTTCGGCCAGAGTTCGGCCATTTGGAACGTTAGTGAACGTTGGGTTTTTGAACTTTGTCATCCTTCAGTTACGGTTTGTTACAAAGAGTTCTGTCCGAATTCTGCCTAAATTCTGTCAGAGTTCTGTCTTTGGAAAAACTATAAATATAGAAGTATTTTGATCATTTCAAATCACCAATTCACTTTCAATCTCTTCTCTTCCTGAGCTTACATTCTTCCAAAGAGTTCTTAAAAGCTTTCATTTTCAAATCCCAAGCCAGTTATAATCCTCTAGTCGATTTGCCAGTACGGTACGGTCTAGAAGTTTTCAGAGCGATTGTAATCAGAGGCTTGATAGAAGATACAATTCCTCACAATTGAAGTTGGTCGAGTTCTTCGTATCAAAGCTCGCGTCTGTAGAAGTTGCAAGGACTTCGTATGAAAACTTGCGGGATTTTCCAATAGTGGATTCAACTGGAAGCTAGAGTTCTTCCGACTGGACTAGTCCTCACAAGAGGGAAACCAGTATAAATCTCGGTGTTTGCGTTTGCCTTCTGATCTCTTTTAATTTCTGTCATTTACTTTTTGTGATTATTATTATATCTGTGATCTAACTGCTAACAAGTTTTTAATTAGCAATATTCCGCTGCCTACTCTATTCACCCCCCTCTAGGGTATTCTGCTTTACGATTTCGTTCCTACACCTTGGTCCTGCGGACCGTATGAGTCCCGCAGACCGCATGAGTCCTTGGCCGCCATGGCCCTTGTCACGCCCCAGAACCAGAATACTAGAGAGCGGGGGCAGACATAGCCAGCTACGTATATAGAAGTGCAACCCACCTCGCTATACGGTCACGGCTGTCTAGGATACATGAGGGTTTATCTACAAGCCAGCAGTCTCCTAAGGTCATGAACAACCTATTGTCTCAATCACAAGCAAGTAAGTAAAAGTTACAAGATGTATGATCATTAAAAATACAATAGTAAGGCGTCCCAAACATTACATATTCAGCTGATCATGAAGCTAGTCATTACAAAATGTTAGGACTAGCAAGAGTTTAGTCATACATGATCAACCCTAGGATCTGTTAATCATGTTACAGCCCGTAGGCGGACAATAAGTAAGTGCAATCGAGCTAAACAGGTGCTCGTCGGCTAAACGCTTCAAAAGAATATTTTTACAATAGAGTGGGAGAGCCAAAAATAACCCACTCGTTGCCAGGGTTCCGTCTAGTGGCCACCATCTGGCTGGAAGGTCGGTATATCCTCTGGAGCTTCTCCGAAATCTGGCCACACAAAACCAGCTGGGTCAGACCCCAGAAAGAGCAAGTGCCACAAAGGAGGCTTCACTTAAGAACCAAAACCAGCAATCAGCACAAGATATAAATAAAAGTAAGAACTGGAAATAAATAAAATACACCAGGATGATATACGACGAGATAACCATGGAACTATTCAGATAACCAGGTTATAACCCGTAAACCAAACAAGGACCGGGGTTGTAACCCTTCGTCTGAACAGAACTTGGAATTCTCACCATTTATCGGTAAAATAAATACAAGCATTCGGGTCATTCAATAATCTGGAACAGGATCAGGGCAAGACTAGACTGGTTAGACTCCATCCAATCATTTCACGGCCAAGCAAGAATTACGGCTTGATACTTTAACTAACTAGGGTTGTCACAAGCCTAATTACTAACAAGATGCAGTGAGATTATTCCACAGCCACAAGCCCTGCAGACCATCCAGGTTACCCGGGTTAAAAGATTAGAGTTGAATTCAGGTGGGTACATCGTCCAGGAAACGAATGTACCCTTAGGTAGCTTGAAGGGTGCAACACATGACAGTGTGCTGGAAATGTGCCCTACTCGACGGCAGGCTACAGATCCCAAGGCGTGCCCAGGTAACGGGATTGCCTGTAGCTGGAAAATCTCGTCATGACTAATGTATTAATCTAGTTATTAGCCTTAGTCCATTTTAGTACGTACTCCTGACCGTGGTACTCAGGAGTCCCTGTCCTAGACATGATGCAAGACAGGACTGGTTTATTTGTACAAGCACAATCGCCCACGGTGTCCAGGTCATTATACAGGTCATGTCATGTCAGGTAGCCGTCGCAACAGCTATTCGAGATAATCATGTCAGGTTATCATTCCAAGTGTACTTGTCAGGAGTGCGCCACGATTGGCCACTATCAGGTCATGTCAGGTTATTATGTCAGGAGTGCACCACTACGGGTCACTATCACGTCATGCTCAATTATCAATTCCAAACATATCAAGTAAATTCGTGATTATCAAATTCAGGACAAAAGGCGTAAGGATATAAAATGGACGTTAAATATCTAATAAAATATCAATATACAGGACTATAGAAGAGCCAAGCTTAAGGAAAATAAAACCAAATATGACACGCTGACATAAGACCAAGTCAGCCAAAGGCCACACGCTCAGTACAAAAAGTCATACGCTCAGTGCAAGTACTCCATACGCCTCCAAAAAGCAGCGTATGAGGTCCATACGACTCCTTGTCACCCAAGTGAGCGTATGCAAGACTTACGCTCCCAAAAGGCAGTGTATGGACTCCATACGACTCCTCATCAAGGCAGCGTATGGACTCCATACGACTCCTTGTCACCCAAGTGAGCGTATGCAAGACATACGCTCCCAAAAGGCAGCGTATGGACTCCATACGACTCCTTGTCACCCAAGTGAGCGTATGCAAGACATACGCTCCCAAAAGGCAGCGTATGGATCGGACTGCGCTGCGCTAAAGAGCGCGCACAGCTCAGTGGCGCAAGCTAAAAAGCTCGCGTACACTGCTCACTGTCTTCTCCAAATCAGCAAGAACTCCATGGTTGATCCCAAAGCTTCAAAAGTCCATAACTTGGTCAAAATAAGTCCAAATCCAACTTTTTAAAGGTCAAAATTGGGTAGAATAAAATTCTCTACAACATAGAACCATCAAAACTTGAAAACAAAGAAGTTTGATAGATCAAAACCACCAAAATCCAAAAATAACTAATTTCTAGATCTACAAAAATTAAAGCCTCGAAATAGAAAATGATAAGTTCTAATGTGTCTTAGAAACATGAGAAGAAGCTATTAGAACAATAAAAATAGGTTCTCTTGTGGAAGCAAGTTGCACTTGCCTAGACCTCTCTCTCCCTCTCTTTGGTAGGTAAGGAAGTAATGGTGGAGAAGATGATAAAATAAAGAGAGAGAAAGAGAAGGGTTAATAAATATGAGTGGTGGTGGTAGGTAGGTAGGTAGGGGGTTCACCCTTTGGTTTATGATGAACCAAGAGCAATCCCAAACCGAACCAAGCTACCCAAACCGAGAATAAACCAGCCCAGGGAGGAAATTAAGCAAGGAAATCATGCAATACAAGAATAAATACGTACACGTATTCCATAAATACGTAATACAAACCACGGGCATTATAACTCTACCCACCTTAAAAGAATTCCGTCCTCGAAATTTAATCAAGAGGCTAGAGGAGCAATGACAAGCTACATTAATCACATGCAAGCTATAACTAGGCAGACAATCACTCATTCAAGCAAGAAATCGAAGGCATGAGGCATAAGAAAGACATTATACCTCACGAGTCAAACAAGTCGGGATATCGCGATCGGATATCATCCTCACGCTCCCACGTTGACTCCCCCAAAGAGTGATGATCCCAAGCAACTCGGACTAACTTGATAGTCTTATTCTTGAGGATCTTCTCTCTCTGGTCCAATATAGACACGGGCCTCTCCTCATACGAAAGGTTGGTACCAACAACCAATTCCGAATGATCCAGGATGTGGCTCGGGTCCGGGATATACCATCGTAATTGGGATATATGGAACATGTCATGCACCTCGCTTAGCGACGGAGAAAGAGCGAGACGATAGGATACATCTCCTACTCGCTCCAGAATGTCAAACGGTCCTATATACCTAGGACTAAGCTTGTCCCGTATGCCGAAACGAATGACGCCACGATTAGGTAAAATCCTCAGGAATACATGATCGCCGACCGAAAACTCGAGAGGGCGCCGATGAGAATCGGCCCAATGGCGCTGGCGATCTTGGGCAACTCGAAGATGATCTCTGACTCGCCTGACCACTTCAACTGTCTGGGCAATCATTTCTGGACCGAGCATCTGTCTCTCTCCAACATCATCCCAGGCTAGCGGGGATCTGCACTTCCTACCATACAGTGTCTCGAACGGTGTCATCTGGATACTGGCCTGGAAACTGTTGTTGTACGAGAATTCCACCAGGTGCAAGTGATCTTCCCATGAACCACCGAAGTCAAGTGTGCAAGACCGCAACATATCTTCAAGAGTCTGGATTGTGCGCTCCGACTGGCCATCTGTCTGCGGGTGATATGCTGAACTAAACTGGAGATGAGTTCCCAAACTCTCTTGCAAGCTACGCCAAAAGTGTGACGTAAATCTTGAATCTCGGTCCAAGGTAATACTGACTGGCACACCGTGCAATCTGACAATCTGCCTGAGGTACATCTCTGCTAACTGAACCGTCCACTGACGAACTCTGAATGGAAGAAAGTGAGCCACTTTCGTGAGCCTGTCAACTATAACCCAGATAGCATCTCTACCAGCTGGGGATCTAGGTAGTCCAGTCACAAAATTCATGGTCACATGCTCCCACTTCTATTCTGGAATCGGTAAGGGCTGAAGAAGTCCAGCCGGTCTCTGATGTTCGGCTTTAACTTGTTGGCAAACCAAACACCGAGAGACAAACCGAGCTATCTTCTGCTTCATGCCATTCCACCAGAAATGCTGTCGGATATCACGGTACATCTTCGTACTGTCGGGATGGATGGAATACTGCGAACTGTACGCTTCTGACATGATCTCCTACCGGATATCTCTGCTGGGTACACAAAGACGCTTACCATGTCGAAGTGTACCATCCTCATGAATGCATAACTCTGGTCTTCGTCCTGCCTCACACTCTGCTCTGAGTCGCTGAAGCTTGGAATCTGCCGACTGCGCCATCCGGATCCTCTCGACTATAGTGGACTGAACTTGCATACTGGCCATCAAGGCCACACTGGAAGGAAGAATAACTTCAATACCCATCTTCTGAAGATCTGCTAACAGCTCTGGTTGTGCTGTTAAAAAATAAACTCCCGTTCTCCTGCTCAATGCATCCGCAACAACATTGGCCTTCCCAGGATGATACTGCAGGTTGACATCATAATCCACAAGAAGCTCCAGCAACCTTCTCTGACGCATGTTAAGATCCTTCTGGGTGAAAACATACTTCAGGCTCTTGTGGTTGGTGAAAATCTCCACCCTGTCTCCATACAAGTAGTGCCTCCACAACTTAAGTGCAAACACCACTGCTGCCAGCTCCAAGTCATGGGTTGGGTAATTCCTCTCATGATCACGAAGTTGTCGTGACGCATAAGCTATTACCTTCCCATGCTGCATCAGAACACATCCTAAACCTCTGCCTGAAGCATCACAGTACACTGAAAATCCTCCGGTCCTATCTGGAAGTATAAGAATAGGAGCTGTTATCAGGCCTCGCTTCAACTGCTCAAAAGAACTCTGACACTCTGCTGTCCAAGCAAACTGTGCATCCTTGCGGGTCAACTACGTCAATGGCGCTGAAATTCGAGCAAAATCCGAAACAAACCGCCGGTAGTAGCCGACCAATCCAAGAAAACTGTGAACTTCTGCAACTGTGCTAGGCACTGGCCATGACTCAATAGCCATAATCTTCTGGGGATCCACTTCTACTCCTCCTCTGGTGATGATATGACCCAAGTACAAAATGCGATCGAGCCAGAACTCGTATTTACTGAACTTGGCATATAACTGGTGCTCTCTGAGGATCTGAAGAACTATACGGAGATGCTGCTCATGCTCTGCCTCACTCTTGCTGTAGACCAGAATGTCATCCAAGAACACAATCACAAACTGATCCAAGTAAGGCATGAAGATGCGATTCATGAGGTCCATGAATACTGTCGGCATATTGGTTGCTCCAAAAGGCATAACAAGGAACTCCCAATGCCCATATCTCGATCTAAAAGCTGTTTTCGGGATGTCCTGCTCTCTGACTCTGATCTGATGGTACCCTGACCGCAAGTCAATCTTCGAAAATACTGAAGCCCCCTTGAGTTGATCAAACAAGTCATCTATCTTCGGAAGAGGGTATTTGTTCTTGATTGTCACTGAATTCAAGGTACGATAATCAACACATAACCTGGACGTACCATCCTTTTTTTTCACAAGAAGCATCGGGACTCCCCAAGGCGATCCACTAGCACGAATGAATCCCTTGGTTCTGAGTTCTTCAATCATCTTGTACAATATCTCCAACTCTGACGGCGCCATCCTATAGACTCTCTCTGACACTGGGGCTGTCCCGGGAATCAAGTCTATAATGAACTCGATCTCCCGCTCAGGAGGCATACCTGGAAGTTCTTCTGGGAAAACATCTGGAAACTCCTCGACTATCCTGGGCAACTGAACTGCTGCTACTGCCATCCGCAATACTGGAGGAGATGACTCAACTTCGCCTCGGGAGAAAGAAAACTCCGGCTCGCCTGGAATGCTAAAAACAACCCTGCCAATGTGGCAGTCTATCCTAGCATACTGGTTCCTCAACCAATCCATCCCTAGGACCACATCATAATCGGCCATCGGGAACTCTATCAATCTACCGGGGAATTTTCTACCGCTAACTACGATCCGACACGAGGAAAACACTCTATCTACTCCCACAAGTCCGTTACCAGTAAGTATATTAAGCCTTACTGATAATGACTCGGGCTCCAATCCTACCCGTGTCACAAATCGTGCAGACATAAATGGATGTGATACACCAGAATCAAATAAAGCTGAAGCTGGAAAGGAGTTGACGAGAATAGTACCTGCCACTACCTCTCCTGGTGCCAATCCTTCCTCCACGGTCATCACCATAGCCTGACCGTGCCCTCGGGGTGCTGGTCCCCTCTGCTGAAATCCTCGCTGCCTGCTCTGACTCTAGGCTTGGACTTGTGCATACTGCTGGGGGTTCTGCTGCTGGAACACTTGGGTCTGAGGCGGCAAGGGCTTCGGCAATAGATACTGCTGCTGCTGGACCGGAGCTGGTCCTCTCACCGAAGAGCTAGAAAGGTTGGACGATGAAGAACCACCCCTATTCGGGAATGATCCAACCCTATGGTGTGGTGCTCCACAAGCCAGACACAATCCCTGTGCCCTGCGACATTCTGCCACCACATGGCCTGGCTTTCCACAATGAGAACAACCTACTGCGGAAGGTTGCTTCTGTTTTTGCTGCTAAGGGTGCATCGGAGTTGAATGCTGAACCGACGTTACTGAGGCCGCTCGCCTCGGAGCTCCAATAGTCAAAGCCCTGGCTGCCGGGGCCGGTACTGAAGACTGATTCATCTGGCCGTGAGATCTCTTCCGACCTCCGGCCCTATCCACCATCCTCTGGAAGGTATACTCATGCCTCCGGGCTGCTCTCAAGACTGCATCAAAAGTCTGATGCTTAAACTGCTCAACTCCCAACAAGATCTCCAGGTGAAGTCCCTGCTGGAATCGCTGGGCTCTATCATACTCGGTTGCCACCAAAGTGGGAGCAAACCGACTGAGTCTGGAAAACTCGGCCGCATATCCGTCGACCGTCCTGCCTCCTTGCTTCAGATTGGTAAACCTCGTCTGCAGATCATACCGAGCCACGGCATCGAAATACTTGGTCTGGAATCTTTCTCTGAATACTGCCCAAGCAATGGGTGCTACTAATCCAACGGCCTGCACTGCCCACCAGCTGCGGGCAAGATCTAACAACTGCAGGCGCACAACGGCCACCTTCTCGTTTTCTGGGGTCCTGGCTGCTTCTAGAATCACCTCTGTGTCCTGAAGCCATGCATCTGCCGCGATAGCATCTTCACTACCGTCGAAGAATGGAGGGTTCAAGCGCTTGAAGCCGTTGGCCGAGCTGTTACCCTGATGACCACCCCGGGTCAAAGCATCCGTCACTGCCTGGTGCAAGGCATCTCCACGACGATCTTGGGAAGCTATCAAGGTCCTGACGAGTCCTACCAAAGTGCCGTCATCTTGTTCTACAGGTTGAACTGGCTGGACTGGTGGCTCTCCGCCAGAAGGCACAACTCTGGAGGCTACTCCGGAATGCTGGGCTTGATCTCCAGGTTGCTGCTTGTCCGTGGGAGGTGCTCCGCTTTGCTGGTCGGTAGGACCACGAACAATGCCGCTGAAGAAGACGACCTAGGGAACAATAAGGAAGGACCAGGACAGATCAACGATACAAGCATATGATCAGGACAAAAATCCAGGGATTCAGAAGATACGAGCAGAGATCAAGGACGAATACTGATTGAGACATCTATTCGGTAAACCCTCACATATCTTGATTTACAAGACCTGCATGGGCCACCACTTAAACCATGTCACGCCCCAGAACCAGAATACTGGAGAGCGGGGGCAGACATAGCCAGCTACGTATATAGAAGTGCAACCCACCTCACTATACGGTCACGGCTGTCTAGGATACATGAGGGTTTATCTACAAGCCAGCAGTCTCCTAAGGTCATGAACAACCTATTGTCTCAATCACAAGCAAGTAAGTAAAAGTTACAAGATGTATGATCATTAAAAATACAATAGTAAGGCGTCCCAAACATTACATATTCAGCTGATCATGAAGCTAGTCATTACAAAATGTTAGGACTAGCAAGAGTTTAGTCATACATGATCAACCCTAGGATCTGTTAATCATGTTACAGCCCGTAGGCGGACAGTAAGTAAGTGCAATCGAGCTAAACAGGTGCTCGTCGGCTAAACGCCTCAAAAGAATATTTTTACAATAGAGTGAAAGAGCCAAAAATAACCCACTCGTTGCCAGGGTTCCGTCTAGTGGCCACCATCTGGCTGGAAGGTCGGTAGATCCTCTGGAGCTGCTCCGAAATCTGGCCTCACAAAACCAGCTGGGTCAGACCCCAGAAAGAGCAAGTGCCACAAAGGAGGCTTCACTTAAGAACCAAAACCAGCAATCAGCACAAGATATAAATAAAAGTAAGAACTGGAAATAAATAAAGTACACCAGGATGATATACGACGAGATAACCATGGAACTATTCAGATAACCAGGTTATAACCCGTAAACCAAACAAGGACCGGGGTTGTAACCCTTCGTCTGAACAGAACTTGGAATTCTCACCATTTATCGGTAAAATAAATACAAGCATTCTGGTCATTCAATAATCTGGAACAGGATCAGGGCAAGACTAGACTGGTTAGACTCCATCCAATCATTTCACGGCCAAGCAAGAATTACGGCTTGATACTTTAACTAACTAGGGTTGTCACAAGCCTAATTACTAACAAGATGCAGTGAGATTATTCCACAGCCACAAGCCTTGCAGACCATCCAGGTTACCCGGGTTAAAAGATTAGAGTTGAATTCAGGTGGGTACATCGTCCAGGAAATGAATGTACCCTTAGGTAGCTTGAAGGGTGCAATACATGACAGTGTGCTGGAAATGTGCCCTACTCAACGGCAGGCTACAGATCCCAAGACGTGCCCAGGTAACGGGATTGCCTGTAGCTAGAAAATCTCGTCATGACTAATGTATTAATCTAGTTATTAGCCTTAGTCCATTTTAGTACGTACTCCTGACCGTGGTACTCAGGAGTCCCTGTCCTAGACATGATGCAAGACAGGACTGGTTTATTTGTACAAGCACAATCGCCCACGGTGTCCAGGTCATTATACAGGTCATGTCATGTCAGGTAGCCGTCGCAACAGCTATTCGAGATAATCATGTCAGGTTATCATTCCAAGTGTACTTGTCAGGAGTGCGCCACGACTGGCCACTATCAGGTCATGTCAGGTTATTATGTCAGGAGTGCACCACTACGGGTCACTATCACGTCATGCTCAATTATCAATTCCAAACATATCAAGTAAATTCGTGATTATCAAATTCAGGACAAAAGGCGTAAGGATATAAAATGGACGTTAAATATCTAATAAAATATCAATATACAGGGCTATAGAAGAGCCAAGCTTAAGGAAAATAAAACCAAATCTGACATGCTGACATAAGACCAAGTCAGCCAAAGGCCACACGCTCAGTACAAAAAGTCATACGCTCAGTGCAAGTACTCCATACGCCTCCAAAAGGCAGCGTATGAGGTCCATACGACTCCTTGTCACCCAAGTGAGCGTATGCAAGACTTACGCTCCCAAAAGGCAGCATATGGACTCCATACGACTCCTCATCAAGGCAGCGTATGGACTCCATACGACTCCTTGTCACCCAAGTGAGCGTATACAAGACATACGCTCCCAAAATGTAGCGTATGGACTCCATACGACTCCTTGTCACCCAAGTGAGCGTATGCAAGACATACGCTCCCAAAAGGCAGCGTATGGATCGGACTGCGCTGTGCTAAAGAGCGTGCACAGCTCAGTGGCGCAAGCTAAAAAGCTCGCGTACACTGCTCACTGTCTTCTCCAAATCAGCAAGAACTCCATGGTTGAACCCAAAGCTTCAAAAGTCCATAACTTGGTCAAAATAAGTCCAAATCTAACTTTTCAAAGGTCAAAATTGGGTAAAATAAAATTCTCTACAACATAGAACCATCAAAACTTGAAAACAAAGAAGTTTGATAGATCAAAACTACCAAAATCTGAAAATAACTAATTTCTAGATCTACAAAAATTAAAGCCTCGAAATAGAAAATGACAAGTTCTAGTGTGTCTTAGAAACATGAGAAGAAGCTATTAGAACAATAAAAATAGGTTCTCTTGTGGAAGCAAGTTGCACTTGCCTAGACCTCTTTCTCCCTCTCTTTGGTAGGTAAGGAAGTAATGGTGGAGAAGATAATAAAATGAAGAGAGAGAAAGAGAAGGGTTAATAAATATGAGTGGTGGTGGTAGGTAGGTAGGTAGGGGGTTCACCCCTTGGTTCATGATGAACCAAGAGCAATCCCAAACCGAACCAAGCCATCCAAACCGAGAATAAACCAGCCCAGGGAGGAAATTAAGCAAGGAAATCATGCAATACAAGAATAAATACGTACACGTATTCCATAAATACGTAATACAAACCACATGCATTACAGCCCTGTGGACCGCCTTGGTCCTGCGGACCGTTTGACTGCTTACAGTCCTGTAGACCGCATGCCTTGGTCGCATGCTTCCTTGGCCCCCATGCACTTGCCCCTTGTATGTTCTTTTATTATTATATTGCTTTATGTTTTAAATTGCTTACATCTTGTACTCAGCCTAACGTATGACTACCCGATTTGATGATTGTGAATCTTGGGCATAACTTGTCTTAACTTAACCATGAACACGACTTGACAATGTGACTTAACATGATAGTGGCCCGTCGTGGCACACTCTTAACCAGTAGCAAGTAACTCTAACCTGATAATGGCCCGTCGTGGTGCACTCTTGACAAGCAACCTTGGCATAAATATTATTGATAGTGGTCCGTTGTGACGCCCTCTTGATATGATAAGTAACCTGACATGACATGATAATCTTGAACGCTGTTGTGACAGCTATCTGGACTTGCTAAGTAACTCTTATCTTGACACCGTGGTTGATTCCCTTGGTTGTGCCTGTACAAGCTACATATCTCGTCTTACATCATGCCTAAGGCATAGATTTCAGATTACCACGGTCAGGGATTCATACTGAATCTGACTAGGATAATAACTAGATTGATCAAGTAGTTCATAAAGAGATTTACCAGCTACAGGCCGTCCCGTTATCGGGGCGCTTTAATTGGACTTGTAGCCTGCCGTCGAGTAGGGCACATTTTCAGCACACTGTCATGTGTTGCACCCCCAAGTCACCTAATCCAACTCTCTCAACTTGCAACTAGATAACCTGGATTAAGTCTGCAGGGCTTGTGGCTGTTGGAACATCTTATTGCATCTTGTTAGTAATTAGGCTTGTGATAACCCTAGTTAGTTAAAAGTATCAAGCCGTACTTGTTGCTTGGCCGTGATTGATGGATGGAGTCCAGTCTAGTCTTGTCTAGACAGTACCAGTTCAGGATTACTTTAGCATATTACTGTTATGCCTTACTCTTGTCGATAAATGAATGGAGACTAAGCTCTGTTCAGGCGAAGGGTTACAACCCCGATCCTTGTTTGGTTTATGGGTTGTAACTTGGTTACCGGAATAGTTCCTTAGTTATCTTATCGTTTATCATTCTGATTTCCTTAACCCACGTCTTTTATTATCAATTATGTCTTTATGTGCTAATATGTTGGTTTTAGTTCTTAAGTGAAGCCTTCCTTGTGGCACTTGCTCTTTATGGGGTCTGATCCAGCTGGTTTTGTATGACCAGATTTTGGAGTAGCTCCCGAGGATCTCCCAGCCTTTCAGCCAGATGGTGAACACTAGACGCAATCCTGGCAACGAGTGGGTTCATTTTGCTCTCCCGCTGTCACGACCCGCACCCGCTATAAGGGCACGTGCACGTGACAACTCCCAGCCCTCACCGTAAAAACGGCGTAGAACGCTGTTGGTTTTCTACTCTAAACAGTTTATATATATATATATATCAAAACCTGTCGAGAATATGGTCAACTCCGAACGGAGGACAAGCAATGAATATATATGAGTGCTCCATCACAACTCTAAGATAACAAAGTAAAGACTGAAAGGTAAAGACAATAAGACGATAATAAAATAATAACCTGTCAAGTCCATCACAAATAATATACAAGTCTAAGTCCCAGTCTCTAATACGATCCCAGAATATAATAAAATAACAAGTAGCAAGCTGGAGACAAGGTCCAGTCCAAAATGTCTAACCTAACTAAACTAAGCTAAAGGCTCGTCGGGCGGAGCTAAGCCCTGCTGAACCAAGGTCTCCAAGTCTACGCCCACTACGTCAACCGGACCGTAGTAGGTAGGACAATCCTCTTCGCCACAATCTGTAAAATTTTGTCAACATATCCAGTCAGGATGGAACGAGCATAAATCTTCATAACAGTTCTAGTTAGACGATATTGAAAATGTACCAGTAAATAGAGAGAATCTACGAGATAAATAATGTGTACATGAATCATGATAAGACATATCAAGACTGTAATCTGAATGTAAGAACAGGGAAAAATAGTATAAATTATGTACAAGAATCTGGAACTATATCTATATGAGTTTAGTATTAGTTTCAACATGTGATCGGCTTAGAACTTGATACAATGTTTGGCCTGGCTAATCATACGTGAGTGTATGATTAACACTATACAATGATGATACAATAATATCTGTGGGGTATTGATCACATATCTACACTAACACCCCCATCCCTGACTAATATAGTGGATCCAGTCATGACACGTCATGATACGTATTCTCTGAGAGGGTAGCTAGCCTTCGCAGGAATCATATCTATACAATGAATAATAAACAATATAGACTTGCCCAGTGTATACCATATATAAGAGGAATAACATCTTATGACGGGATCCAGACAAATATCAATCCGTGTGAACAATGTGTCAAGAGAACAAGGATAATCTGCACTAAATACTAGAAACAAAGACGATATCATAAAACAAAAATATTATCAGAGAATGTACTCGCCTGTACTGTGATGGATAAGTCGACTGAGTCCAAGATCAGTGCCTCGAGGACCTATAGATGGAATACTATATCAATATAATGGTTTGGAAGTGAAATTAAGTCATACTGAGTCAAAATAGGTCAAGACACGTCAAACTAAATCAATCTAGGTCAAACAAGGTCAAACGAGATTGTACAGGGTCAATCTAAGTCATATTAGATCTAACAAAGTCATACTAGGTCAAGACAAGTCTAGTTGGGTCATACTTGGTCATGGGAGGACATTGGAAATCCATCCGAATCAAACTAGGTCAAAAATTAGCTTACCGTTGACTTTTGGTCAATGGGTCAACTCTGGTCAACTCTAGGTCAATTCTAGGTCACTGGTGACTAATAGTTGACTTTTGGTCAACTGTCCAAGTTAAATGGAATTTGGGACTAAATTGGGTAAAGTGTTGACCCATAGTTGACTTTTGGTCTAAAAAGTCAACCATGGTCAACCGGGGTCAAGACTAGGTCTAGACGGCTATTTCTACTCATTACCAACCTCTACAACCCATATCCAAGTCCATCTTGGACTTCGATACTCATATCTTGGCCATAGGCCAATTACCTATTTTACCCTTAAAAAGGGCAAAATTCTACCTTCGACGATTATCTAGTTAGCCTACCTACACTTGATATTTGGACCCGAGCTCCCTAGGATAGTAAGGTACTAGCCTATAGATATATTACCTACCAAAATACCTAGGTAAAGTGGACGTCTAGTCCAAGATACGGCCCGTTGTCGATATCTTGAATATTTTAAGATACGCAATGGTACGGTACGATACCGGCGCCCTACAACCCCGATTTCAACTCGGGAGCCTACCCGCAAAATCTAAATCACGTATTCTAACTCCACGCCAAGTTTCATCGCGTTCCGATACTCCGGGCTCAAATTCGCTCTCTAACTCGATTTCTCCTAAAAACTCCTTCCATCTCTCACTCTAATTCCTCTTCTAATTTCCTCTTCTAACTTCTTCCTCCCATTCTAATTCTTCTCCTCCTTACTACTTCCTATTCTCCTTTCCTATTCTCTTCTAATCTTCTTCTCATTCTCCTAACTTTCCTCCTACCCTTTCTTCTTCTAATTCTTCCTAAACTTCTTCTAATTCTTCCTTCTATTCTATCTATCTATATATATACACACACACACACTCCAATTTCCCTTACACACGCACATAAAGCACAAACACACAAAATACTCAATTTCTCGGATTTTAGTACACTGGGACAACCTGCACACCTTTAAGGCTCTCAAGCTCACCTTTAAGGCACTTCTGTTCACCTTTAAGGCTCCTCTGCTCACCTTTAAGGCTCTACTGCACAGTTTTTTCCTAAATAGCATTCTGCACACTTCTAAGGTATTCCTGCACAACTACAAGGCTCTCATGCACAACTCTAAGGCTCTAATGCACAACTATAACCATTGATACATACATATACAATATATATACCACTCTCAAAAAGGATTAAACCATAATAAATCCTTAACCTATATTTCTAGGGAATCCTACAAATTCTAGGGGCAAGGTGTGGAGAATCATCTCCTATATAATATTGGTGAAGGAAATAAAGCTAAAAAGGAATAAATGGAGAATTAAAAACTTACCTAGGTTTGGGTTGCTTGGAGGAAGATGAAGCTTGGGAGGAAGAAAAAAATTAGAGAGAGAGAGAGTTACTTTGAGATGAAGTAAAGGGGAGGGGTGCTCCTCTTATGGCCGGCCAAAGGGGGGGTTATTGGGTTGAGGCTGTGATCCAATAACCCTCCAACCCATTAAACTTAGGTTGGGTTGGTTCGAGTTTGGTTCGGTTTGTTTCGGTTTAAATTCTAAATACTAATCAATCTCTAAAATGACTAATTAAGCCATGAAAATAGGGTTTATGGTTTCTAGCCTAATTATGATGGTATGTGGGCCAAGTCCAGCTAGTATGTGGGTCCCACTAGGGTCCAGGCTACCCGGGTCTCCAACTTAAGTCCAAATTGGATAAAATTCAAACTGACTCAAATAAATCCCTAAAAATCATATAAAATCAAATAAAATTCCTAAAAATTATAAAACTCGAAAAATAACAAAAATACCCCTAATTCAAAAACTGGGGGTGACACCCGCCCTAATTGTAAAATTATTCTTTTGAGGCGTTTAGCCGCCGAGCAAGTGTTAGCTCGTGTTGATTACTTTACTTATTGTCTGCCTACGGGATGTAACATGATTAACAAATCCTAGGCTTGATCATGTATGACTGAAACTCTTGCTAGTTCTCACATTTTGTATAACTAGCTTCATGATCATCTGAATATGTAATGTTTGGGATGCCTTACTTTATATGTTTGATGATCTACTATCTTGTGACCTGTACTTACTTGCTTGAGATTGAGACACTAGGCTTGTTCTTGACCATAAGAGACTGATGGCTTGTAAATAAACCCTCATGTATCTAGACAGTCGTGACCGTATGTCGAGGTGGATTACACTTCTATATACGTAGCTGGTTGTGTCTGTCTCCCGCTCTCTAGTATTCTAGTTCTAGGGCGTGACATGGTTTAAGTGGTGGCCCATGCAGGTCTTATAAATCAAGATGTGTGAGGGTTTTACCAATAGATGTCTCGATCAGCACTCGCCTTTGATCTGTACTCACGGCTTCTAAATCTCCTGAAATCTTGACCTGATAACATGTTTAAAATCTTTGATCTATCTTGGTCCTTCCTTATTGTTCCCTATGTCATTGCTTCAGTAGCATTATTCCTGGTCCTACCGATCAGCCCGGCGGAGCACCTCCAGTAAACCAGCAACAACCTGGGGACCAAGTCCAGCACTTAGGGGTAGCCTCCAGAGTCATGCCTTCCGGGGGTCAAGAGCCACCGGTTCAGCCAGTCCAGTCTGCAGAGCCTGACAATGGAGTCCTGGTAGGGCTCATCTAAGAATTGCTTGTGTCACAAGATCGTCGGGGCGATGCCCTGTATCAGACAGTACAAGATGCTATGGGCAGAGTTGGTTATCAAGGGAACAATGCAGCCAACAACTTCAAGCGCCTGAACCCTCCTTTCTTTAACGAAACTGAAGATGGTATTGTTGTTGATGCTTGGCTTCAGGATGCAGAGGTTATCCTAGAAGCAGCTAGAATTCCTGAGGATGAGGTGGCCGTTGTGCGCCTGCAATTATTGGACTTAGCCCACACCTGGTGGGCGATGCTAGCAGTTGGTTTGGTGACGCGTGTCTTATGGGCGGTATTCAGCGACAAGTTCCAAATGAAGTATTTTGACGCAGTAGCTCGCTATGATTTGCAGACGAGATTCATCAATTTGAAGCAGATGGAAAGGACGATCGATGGATATACGGCCAAGTTTTCTAGGCTCAGTCGGTTTGCTCCCACCTTGGTGGCAACCGAATTGGACCGAGGCCAGCGATTCTAGCAAGGACTCCACTTAGAGATCATTATATCAGTGGAGCAGTTTGAGCACCAAACGTTTGATGCCGTCCTGCGAGCAGCGAAGAGGCATGAGTATACTTCTCAGAGGATAGTAGATCGAACCGGAGGAAGGAAGAGGTCCCATGGACAGATATCCCAGTCATCAGCACCAATCCCGGCAGCAAGGGCTTTGACTATTGGAACTCCTAGGAGGGCGACCACAGTTTCATCGGTTCAACACTCGACACTGACGTACCCTCAGCAACAGAAGTAGAAGCAGTCTTCCGCAATGGGATGCACTCATTGTGAGAAGCCAGGACATGTAGTATCAGAGTGTCGCAGAGCACAGGAATTGTGCTTGGCTTGTGGGGCACCGGACCACAAGATAGGGTCATGTCCGAATAGAGCCAGTTCATCGTCATCAAACCAAACCAGTCCATCGGTTCGGGTTCTAGCACCAGTGCAGCAGCAGCAACAGTACCAGCCTCCGAGGCTATTACCGCCTCAGGCTCAACAGTATGCCCAAGCTCAAACTCAGAACCGGCAGAGAGGTTTCCAGTGAAGTACGTGTAGGCAACTCTAGAGGAGGGTGAATAGAGTACTTGTGACAATAATGATCAATTAAAAAATCAACTCTATTCAATACCAACTAGCAAATAAATGATCAAAGTATAATTGCAGAAATTAAATGAAGATCAGAAAGCATACGCAGACACAGCAATTTTTAACCTGGTTTCTCTCGTGGAGGACTAGTCCAGGCCTGAGAACTCTAGCTCAGGATTGAAATCCACTATTTGTGAAATAGCTTTACAACCACGTGCCTTTACACAAAAGTGCATGCCAACTTCTTGAAAGATCGCTGAGGTGAAACTTGGAATTTTCCAAGTGACTTCTTCAAGACTCTTGCACAAAACTTCTAATTGACTAGCACCGAGCACCTTGTAGGCTTGGGATGTTTTGTGGCTAGTAGATGAGAAGACTATGGCTCTTTAGGATGTATAGGCTATAAGAGTATAAGAGAAGAGAAGATTGGATGATTTAAAATTGGAGAAAAGGGTGCCTATATATATACTAGTTCTGGGAGGCAGAGTTCGGCCAGAACTCTGTCCAAAAATTCAAAAATATGGCCGTTGGACAACTTGCAATGAGCAATCCCTAAAAATTAGCTCATAAAAATTAGGAGATAGAGTTCGGCCCGAACTCGATGTGGGGGCAGAGTTCGGCCCGAACTCTGCCTCCTTGGAGACAGAATGCTCATGGGCTTGTTTGGCTTTGGCAGATGGGCGTTTTGTTTTGTGGAGCTTGTTGGTTATCAAGTCTATGGTTGAGGTACTTAGTGCGACTCAACGTATAATAGTCTAGAATCAATAAAAGAGTAAAAATTACAGACTTTCGATGACAAGTTCCAGCAGTATTCGTCGAACAGTCGTCGATGATCATTGTCTGACTTGATATGTGATAGTCGTCTGATTTGTAGCTTGATGATGATTTATGTGTCGAGTTGGATCATGTCAAATATCGATTTGTTAATTATCAAGATTAGGTTGACTGCGATCCAGTTTGGGTTAACAATCTCCCCCATTTTGATAATTGACAAAATTACGATATTTGTATGTCGCAACATTCATACCTGGACACATATATAGATCTCCCGTAGATGGACATTTTGGCTTCCCCGTAAATAGAGAAGCCCTGAAACAAGTACTAGTCCAAACAGTACATAGCACAAATATTTATCCAAAATGGTTAAGCAAATATCACATATTCTTCCCCTTTGACAGTTAGCAAAATAAAATAGAGGCTCCCCCATAAAAATATAACCATGGTGAAAATATGCAATCACACAACCAAGGCTCATATCCAACGTAAGAGATAACTAGCAAATAATCCAAATAGAAGCCATATAATCATAAAGAAGTACAAAGCAAAGAGTTCAACTACATAACCACTTAACGAAAGTGCATAAACAAAAGAAATCCTAAGCATCAGCAACATCATAAAAGGAACCATGGCCGTCACGGAGCACGGGAAGGTCCAGCAGAGTCAGATGGGTCGCTGGCAGAGCGACGAGGATCAACAAATGCTGTATCTGGATCCAAATACCTCATGACCCAGGTGTCGTCGATACGGTAACCTTCGCGAGAAGGGTCCCGTACCATGGGGTAAAACACCGTAGGATGAGTAGCCAGGGAGTACTGGATGTCATGCAGGGTGTTGCTTGTAGCCGTCATCTGTAAGGTTGTGCGATAATCCATCTGAGTCCAGCGATCGTCCTCCAAGCAAAAATGATCACGCAGCATAGTCTGAATGGACTCAAGGATAGCAGGTGGCTCGGACGCAGGTTGGCCAAGAGCAGGAGGATCAGCATGAGCATCAGACTCGGAGTACTCAGACTCAGCAGAGGACTCAACAGCTGCTAGAAGCCGTCGTGCCTTAGACAGATAGGCAGGGGCATGAAGGAACTAACACTCATCAAGGGGAAAATGGAATACACGAAAAATCATCGACAAATATAGGGCGTAGACCAATGATCGAGGTCTCTTCCGTACACTAATAACAGTCCACCATAGTGCGCGGAAAGTTAAAAGGGACAAGAAAGTAGAGATGATAAAGTGCAAAGATCTCAAGATAAGATACTTCATCGGTCGATCCCGCTTTGGGCAAGATCGTGGAGAAAATAATGCGATGAAGTTCATAGAAATACGGGTTAAGATATTTAGCCCGTAGCTTGCATGGACGAGGGTTGGGAGTACACAAATCATTCTTGAAGCTTTCAAGTGACGATCCATCGGGAAATTAAAACTTGCGGGCATCGACAAGTTTCTCCCAAGAATTGGGTTCCGGGATATCAAGATATTCCATAAGCTCAAAATCATCAAAAGTAATGTCGATACCGGTGACACGAGAGTAGATCTGTGTGTCGTCAAAGGTTAGATTATAATAAAACATTTGGATAGCATTCAAATAAACTATAGATGAGGTGGAAACTAACTCATCTAAACAAAGATCATGGAACAATGAATCATAAGCCGAAAATATAGTAAAATTAATCGGCTGACCCGCATACACACTCCGTGAACGGAAATCGGCAAACCATTCATTGGAAGCCTCCAATGATACATAATTTTGTTCATTGAATGTGTTGGGGTCATGAGGTAGTGGTCGATTAAAAAGAGGATGGATTGGAGAAGCAAGAGGAGGAGGAGGATTGGAAGATAATGCACCTTCACTCCTTCTTCTCTTGCCTCTTCCAAAGAGTCTTAGATCCATGGAGAATTTTGAAAAAAAATGAAAAGGAAATAGAGAACATAGGCACGAGAGATTAAGATTGAAATAAAGAACAAATATGAATAGTCTAAGAGTCATAAGAATCTAAGTCTTGTTTATTCCTATACCATCATTCTACGGTTTTATTGACCAAGGCTTGGTTGACTCAAATGGGTTAAATTCCTCTACTCTCTATGGTCTAGATAATACTTTTTGTATTCCCTTAATGGTCAAGGGTGTGTCAATTCATTGGGTATTCTACCCAACTTAAAGAATTAAGCTAAGGGTGTTTGGGACATCTAACTAGTAGGGTCAATCTCTAGCAAGCACGAAGGGAAGATAAGAATAATGATAGGAGGAATCAAGCAAGATGCAATCGATTAGTCAAATGGTAGTTCGAATATGGAATCGAGGAAGGAGGTCAAGTATGTGGATGAGATCCTAGACTTCTAATCCTATTCGCAGGCTTGCTTGGTACGGTAAAGTAACCAAACAATTTATCTTGACCTGCATGGGCCACCACAAAAATATGTAACGCCCCAGTCCCAAAATACGTAGGACTAGAAACGTAGACATGCCAGCTGTATACATACGAAGTACACTCCAATATATGGAAACCTCGTATGAATACATAAGCTGTAAAATGTAGTAGAACCATAACTAATCTCATCCACACAAAATAAATAAATAAAAGACATCATATAAAGATAATAAATTGTCTTGATACAATATGTTGGGCGGAGACAAATCCACTACCAACAAGTAAAGGAAAAATACATAAGAAAAGAAATAAGTTTTTGGCGAGCGAAGCGAAGACGATCCAAGTGCAATCATCCTCGAAGAAATAGCGATGGTCACGGCTAGAGCTAAAGCACCTGCGAAAGATAAGAGCACACACCTGGGGAGATAACCAGGTCCTCAGAGGGACGTAACAAGACACATAATATCATGCCATATAAACTGAATAAATATTGCTCAAATAAATAAGTCAATTGAATTATAACATGGTCCAATACACACCTATTGAACGAGCGTACCATCCCCCCAACCAAACAAGGACAGGAGATGGTAAACTAATTCACGGTGATGTATCTTTCCATGCTATGAATCCAATATGGTATCCGGACCCCAACAAGGTTCAATACCTTCTCATCGAAGTAGTAAGTCACACCTACAACCAAATAAGGACAAGATGTGACGAACTAATCCGCGACAAGTTATTGTTCCAAGCCACGGTCAGATACAAGTACCCAATACAAAAGTACTCATGTCTAACGGATAAAGGTGCCTAACCGTTCTAAGTGAAATATAGTTAAGAACAATCCTTCCTACGCATGGGCCCTGGCTAAATAGGATCGGCATGGTCCCCCCTTTGGGGCACCAGAGGCCCCATCAGTAAGAACATAACGTTCCGCAGAACGTCAGTGGCCGTCAGTAATCATGGGTAATCTGACCTGCGTCTCCGGCGGAGCTCACGGGTTACAAAAGGGAAAGTGCATCGAAGCCCATACGCTAAGGAATTGTCCTCCCCGCCCAATGCCTACTGTGTTGTATCCACAACACAAAACCACTATAACCGCTAAGTTAAACTAGCATGCAACCTCTACTAGCGGTTATTCCTATCGTACGGCTTGTACGTACTGGTGGCCAGCCAATCATGCACGTCCATGTTCTATATGCGACACACAACTTCGTGGTACAACGTGTCAAGGCTAATGAATGCAACACACAAGATGGTCCCTTAAATCTAGGTTTAATGTGTAAAAAAAATAATACATAGCAGAAAATATAAATGAACAGTAAGTTCTAACAAGTTATGCCATGTATCACAGTTTATTTTGTATAAAGAAAATAAATAATGCATGAAATATGAGATAAAATAAATAAACAGCAAATGGCAAGGTGTCTTGCCTGGTAGGACGCCTGGTGTGCTACGATAATCAAGCTGGCATAAACTGCAACTTCGGTACAACGACTATGCATGGTGACCTCTGATATCGGCACGGACGGTTCCATTGGGTTCAGGACGGTCAAATTAGTTAGGGTTGACATAACGAAGTCTAGAATTGGCGAGGGATTGGTTAGAATGGGATTGGTCATGGATAGAAGAAAATTCAAAAGGATAATAATATATATAAGGTTTTAGAAAACTATTCATACCACATGAAAACATATTTTATTTGTAAAAATAGTTTTTAGATAAATACATGAAAAATATAAAAATTGCTTTTTAGGCAAAAGCTTAAGTTTGTCAAAGTAGGCAAAAATATATTGGAAATCTAGAAAAAATCCTTTTAGGCCAAAACTCTAAAAAAAAAGATGGTCAAATGTATATATACAAATTATTTTAGTCAAAAATATCATAGATTTATAATAAAAATTCAGGTGCAAAACTATTTATAAAAATATAGTATTACTATTAGACTTCTAAACACCCCCTTAACCCAAAATTATATTTTACCAGTTGAAATATTTTAATAAGCCTAGAAAATATTTTAGGACAAAACTATATATTTTTACAAAGATGTGGATATATTAAATATTTACATATTAATTTATAGAAAATATATACATGACAATAGAAGAAATAATATAAATACTTTGATAATTTTTATCATACTACTATACAAATAATAAAACATGTACCATATATATTAATGATAGCTAATTAAGAAGTTAGTAATAATAACAAAATACATAAAAATATTTATGCTAATTGTAATATTGATACTGAAAAACTAATAACAATAGTAACTTAATTAATAATAATAATAATAATAGTAATAATAATAATAATAATAACAATAATAACCCTCTTAGACAATAAACTTATTCCTTGCTACTAATATTATTATTATTATTATTATTATTATTATATTAATAAAACCATCAGTAATCATCAAAAGTAACACACAAAGACATAACATTGTTCTTCTCCCGAAGAACACCAACAAAAGAAGGGACCCAGTCAATAAGAGAGAGAGGAGCAGAGAGAGAGTAAGTGCGAGGGAGAGAGGGAGAGGGAGACGGGAGAGTGAGAGAGAGTAAGGCGGCGCGGATGGCGGAGGGAAGGAAGCGGGGCGGCGGCGTTTGGAGCGGGGGTTTGATCGGAGGGGGTGAGCGGAGAAGAAGAGGGGAGAAGTCGGGGTGACGCAGCGTCGACGTTCGGGGGCGGCGCTGGTCGCTGGAGTGGCGGAGGAACGCGGAGAGGGTGGCAAGCGAGCGGGGGTAAGCTCCGCGCGGCGGAGATCGAGGACAGGAGCGGCGGCAAGGGTCGCTGTGTTGGCGGTTCCAGCCATAGGAGGTCGCTCACCGACGTCGAGCTCGGAGCGGTCGTGATGTCGGGGAGAGAGAGAGGGCGGGTCCTGCAGCGGCGCTGGCCGGGACCGAGGAACTCGCGGTGGAGGTGAGTCTAGGTTTTAGGGTTTTAGATTTAGGGATTTTGGGCTGTTGGTGGTTATTGGCCGGAGTTGGCCGAGGTCCGGAGGTGGCTGCGGCCTGGGGTGTGGTGGTGATGGCGACGGTGTTGGTGGGGTTTGGTCAGGCGAGGCGATGGTGATGGTGATGGTGATGGTGAGTCGTCGATCATCGGCTAGGAGATGGGGGTGGTTTGGGAATTCGGTTGGTGGCTCTTGGGAGGCCAACCACGGCAGTGGTGATGATGGTTGTAGGGAACTGGTGATGATCGGAAAAAGGATTCTGGTGGTATGTGCGTTTTCTTTTCTTTTTGGGTTCTGGCTTGGGTCGTGGATGGAAGCAGAATGATGGTTTGGTCGGGAAGATGGGGTGGTGGTGCCGGTGAATGGTGGCAGGGAAGGATGATGGTGGGCTAGGCAAGGTTGAAGGGGATGTGTCCGGTGTGTCGGACACGATTTGGCCGATGTATTTGTAAAGAATTAATTAATGGAAAGACACCTGCCGACACGGGCTGACATGGAAAAAGATTGGATACCGACACGATGCACAGGTTTTGTGGATGAAATTTTGGAGGAATATTGTGAAGAAAATATTTGAGGAGTACCTGCCTATTTATAGGATGTAGGAATTCCCAATTGGACTAGGAATATTTAAAACCCAATTAGATAATTCAGGTATTAAATTAAAATTAATATAATCAATCTAAATCCAAATTAAATTCAAATTTAAATCTAGGTAATCTAAACTAAAATATAAATTCTCTCTTTAAATTTAAACTATTTAAATCAATTCCATAAAATCCAATCAAAGATTTAGATTACCACAAAATATCAAAATATATTTTCTAAAAATACCTATAATAATAATTTCGAAAATTACTTTATTATTTAAAGTAAACTAATAAGATATTTATGAAATATATGTATGCACGAAAAATTATTTATTAATAATATCTGTTTTTATGAAAGACTTTTTACAATAAAATAAATAAAATAACGGACTTGGAAATGTTGGTATGATAGCTAAAATAAATTATTACATATATTATTTTGAAACTATAAAATAGGAAAAAATATTTTTCCAAAAATATGTACGCTCGCACATATTCGCACTCGTCGAGCAATTTCGAAGATAAAATTTTCGTGCGTGACGTACAATACGACTACGCGACGTACAACACAAAAATTTTAAATCAGTACCAAATTTAATAAAAAAACAAATAGTAGAAATTTAGGGGTTTTACATCCTACCCAACTTAAAAAAATTTCATCCTCGAAATTAAGAATTCGTAGGGGGTGAGAAGGCACAACGGTAGATAGAAGGGTTCCTTAGAGAAGTTTATATGGTCGTAGTCTAGGTTGAGGATATGATTAAGAGACGATTGTAATCACTCTTAAATTCAAGTGAATGGAAAGTCAAGATTGTAAATTTAGGTTCGAGGAAAAGGTCGAGTAGTTCAAGACAAAGATATAGTTACATTGGGTGGTAATGGTCATGGTGATAGGACAGTTAGAGGAAGTTCTAGTATAATGCCTTCGTCCTTCTAAAATAGGTGAAGGCGAAAGCAATAAGGAGTTCAAAAGACGATATTATCGAGTACGAATACGTGATTCAAAGACGACCGAAAAATTTCAAAGGAATTGTCAAAGCAGTCGTGGGTGGGATTCTAAAGGCCAAGTTTAATTATGTTCCATCCACGTAGAATAATAGACAAAAGCGAACCAAGTGCACTTGGTTGATCAGACCATCATGCTCCGGTTCTGATTAGACCATATGTTAATGGACATGCCCAAATAACATATGTCTTGAAACAAGCTTAATAAAAGAATAAGCTTGCAAAAACTAGGCTACATTAGCATCATTAGTCAAGATGGTAAAAATATAGGCACGAGAGATTAAGATTGAAATAAAGAACAAATATGAATAGTCTAAGAGTCATAAGAATCTAAGTCTTGTTTATTCCTATACCATCATTCTACGGTTTTATTGACCAAGGCTTGGTTGACTCAAACGGGTTAAATTCCTCTAGTCTCTATGGTCTAGAAAATATTTTTTGTATTCCCTTAATGGTCAAGGGTGTGTCAGGTCATGGGGTATTCTACCCAACTTAAAGAATTAAGCTAAGGGTGTTTGGGACATCTAACTAGTAGGGTCAATCTCTAGCAAGCACGAAGGGAAGATAAGAATAATGATAAAAGAAATCAAGCAAGATGCAATCGATTAGTCGAACGGTAGTTCGAATATGGAATCGAGGAAGGAGGTCAAGTTTGTGGATGAGATCCTAGACTTCTAATCCTATTCGCAGGCTTGCTTGGTACGGTAAAGTAACCAAACAATTTATCTTGACCTGTATGGGCCACCACAAAAACATGTAATGCCCCAGTCCCAAAATATGTAGGACTAGGAACGTAGATATGCCAGCTGTATACATACGAAGTACACTCCAATATATAGAAACCTCGTATGAATACATAAGCTGTAAAATACAGTAAAACCATAACTAATCTCATCCACACAAAATAAATGAATAAAAGACATCATATAAAGATAATAAATTGTCTTGATACAATATGTTGGGCAGAGACAAATCCACTACCAACAAGTAAAGGAAAAATACATAAGAAAAGAAATGAGTTTTTGGCGAGCGAAGCGAAGACGATCCAAGTGCAATCATCCTCGAAGAAATAGCGATGGTCACGGCTAGAGCTAAAGCACCTGCGAAAGATAAGAGCACACACCTGGGAAGATAACCAGGTCCTCAGAGGGATGTAACAAGACACATAATATCATGCCATATAAACTGAATAAATATTGCTCAAATAAATAAGTCAATTGAATTATAACATGGTCCAATACACACCTATTGAACGAGCGTACCATCCCCCCAACCAAACAAGGACAGGAGATGGTAAACTAATTCACGGTGACGTATCTTTCCATGCTATGAATCCAATATGGTATCCGAACCCCAACAAGGTTCAATACCTTCTCATCGAAGTAGTAAGTCACACCTACAACCAAACAAGGACAAGATGTGACGAACTAAACCGCGACAAGTTATTGTTCCAAGCTACGGTCAGATACAAGTACCCAAACCAAAAGTACTCGTACCTAACGGATAAATGTGCCTAACCGTTCTAAGTGAAATATAGTTAAGAACAATTCTTCCTACGCATGGGCCCTGGCTAAATAGGATCGACATGGTCCCCCTTGGGGCACCAGAGGCCCCATCAGTAAGAGCATAACGTTTCGCAGAACGTCAGTGGCCGTCAGTAATCATGGGTAATCTGACCTGCGTCTCCGACGGAGCTCACGGGTTACAAAAGGGAAAGTGCATCGAAGCCCATACGCTAGGGAATTGTCGTCCCCGCCCAATGCCTACTGTGTTGTATCCACAACACAAAACCAATATAACCGCTAAGTCAAACTAGCATGCAACCTCTATTAGCGGTTATTCCTATCGCACGACTTGTACGTACTGGTGGCCAGCCAATCACGCACGTCCGTGTTCTATATGCGACACACAACTTCGTGGTACAACGTGTCAAGGCCAATGAATGCAACACACAAGGTGGTCCCTTAAATCTAGGTTTAATGTGTAAAAAAAATAATACATAGCAGGAAATATAAATAAACAGTAAGTTCTAACAGGTTATGCCATGTATCACAGTTTATTTTACATAAAGAAAATAAATAATGCATGAAATATGAGCTAAAATAAATAAACAACAAATGGCAAGGTGTCTTGCCTGGTAGGATGCCTGGTGTGCTGCGATGATCAAGCTGGCATGAACTGCGACTTCGGTGCAACGACTATGCATGGTGACCTCTGATGTCGGCATGGACGGTTCCATTGGGTTCAGGATGGTCAAATTAGTTAGGGTTGACATAACGAAGTCCAGAATTGGCGAGGGATTGGTAAGAATGGGATAGGTCATGGACAGAAGAAAATTCAAAAGGATAATAATATATATAAGGTTTTAGAAAACTATTCATACCACATGAAAAACATATTTTATTTGTAAAAATAGTTTTTAGATAAATACATGAAAAATATAAAAATTGCTTTTAGGCAAAAGCTTAAGTTTGTCAAAGTAGGCAAAAATATATTGGAAATCTAGAAAAAATCCTTTTAGGCCAAAACTCTAAAAAAAAGATGGTCAAATGTATATATATACAAATTATTTTAGTCAAAAATATCATAGATTTGTAATAAAAATTCAGGTGCAAAACTATTTATAAAAATATAGTATTACTATTAGACTTCTAAACCCCCCCTAACCCAAAATTATATTTTACCAGTTGAAATATTTTAATAAGCCTAGAAAATATTTTAGGACAAAACTATATATTTTTTACAAAGATGTGGATATATTAAATATTTACATATTAATTTATAGAAAATATATACATGACAATAGAAGAAATAATATAAATACTTTAATAATTTTTATCATACTACTATGCAAATAATAAAACATGTACCATATATATTAATGATAGCTAATTAAGAAGTTAGTAATAATAACAAAATACATAAAAATATTTATGCTAATTGTAATATTGATACTGAAAAACTAATAACAATAGTAACTTAATTAATAATAATAATAGTAATAATAATAATAATAATAATAATAATAATAACAATAATAACCCTCTTAGACAATAAACTTATTCCTTGCTACTAATAATAATAATAATAATTATTATTATTATTATATTAATAAAACCATCAGTAATTATCAAAAGTGACACACAAAGACATAACATTATTCTTCTCCCGAAGAACACCAACAAAAGAAGGGACCCAGTCAATAAGAGAGAGAGGAGCAGAGAGAGAGTAAGCGCGAGGGAGAGAGGGAGAGGGAGACGGCGAGAGTGAGAGAGAGTGAGGCGGCGCGGATGGCGGAGGGAAGGAAGCGGGGCGGCGGCGTTGGAGCGGGGGTTTGATCGGAGGGGGTGAGCGGAGAAGAAGAGGGAAGAAGTCGGGGTGACGCGGCACCGGCGTTCGGGGGCGGCGCTGGTCGCAGGAGCGGCGGAGGAACGCGGAGAGGGTGGCCGGCGAGCGGGGTAAGCTCGGCGCGACGGAGATCGAGGACAGGGGCGGCGGCAAGGGTCGCTGTGTTAGCGGTTCCAGCCATAGGAGGTTGCTCACCAACGTCGAGCTCGGAGCGATCGTGATGCCGGGGAGAGAGAGAGGGCGGGTCCTGCAGCGGCGCTGGCCGGGACCGAGGAACTCGCGGTGGAGGTGAGTCTAGGTTTTAGGGTTTTAAATTTGGGGATTTTGGGCTGTTGGTGGTTATTGGCCGGAGTTGGCCGAGGTCCGAGGGTGGCTGCGGCCTGGGGTGTGGTGGTGATGGCGACGGTGTTGGTGGGGTTTGGTCAGGCGAGGCGATGGTGATGGTGATGGTGATGGTGAGTCGTCGATCATCGGCTAGGAGATGGGGGTGGTTTGGGAATTCGGTTGGTGGCTCTTGGGAGGCTAGCCACGGCAGTGGTGATGATGGTTGTAGGGAACTGGTGATGATCAGAAAAAGGATTCTGGTGGTATGTGCGTTTTCTTTTCTTTTTGGGTTCTGGCTTGGGTCGTGGATGGATGCGGGATGATGGTTTGGTCGGAAAGATGGGGTGGTGGTGCCGGTGAATGGTGGTAGGGAAGGATGATGATGGGCTAGGCAAGGTTGAAGGGGATGTGTCCGATGTGTCGGACACGATTTGGAAGATGTATTTGTAAAGAATTAATTAATGGAAAGACACCTGCCGACATGGGCTGACATGGAAAAAGATTGGACACCGACACGATGCACAGGTTTTGTGGATGAAATTTTGGAGGAATATTGTGGAGAAAATATTGGAGGAGTACCTGCCTATTTATAGGATGTGGGAATTCCCAATTGGACTAGGAATATTTAAAACCCAATTAGATAATTCATGTATTAAATTAAAATTAATATAATCAATCTAAATCCAAATTAAATTCAAATTTAAATCTAGGTAATCTAAACTTAAATATAAATTCTTTCTTTAAATTTAAACTATTTAAATCAATTCCATAAAATCCAATCAAAGATTTAGATTGCCACAAAATTTCAAAATATATTTTCTAAAAATACCTATAATAATAATTTCGAAAATTACTTTATTATTTAAAATAAACTAATAAGATATTTATGAAATATATGTATGCACGAAAAATTATTTATTAATAATAACTGTTTTTACGAAAGACTTTTTACAATAAACTAAATAAAATAACGGACTTGGAAATGTTGGTATGATAGCTAAAATAAATTATTACATATATTATTTTGAAACTATAAAATAGGAAAAAATATTTTTCTAAAAATATGTACGCTCGCACATATTCGCACTCGTCGAGCAATTTCGAAAATAAAATTTTCGTGCGCGACGTACAATACGACTATGCGACGTACAACACAAAATTTTTAAATCATTACCAAATTTAATAAAAAACAAATAGTAGAAATTTAGGGGTTTTACAACTAACGCCTTTCCTAGCAAATGACACGTACCGCTGGTACTCTTACGGTTGACTTTACATCCCGCAAAATCAGCATCAAAATATCCGATTAAGTCAAAGGAAGTAGTTTTGGGATACCACAAGCCTACCGTAATAGTTCCTTTAAGGTATCTAAAGATACGCTTAACTGCGGTCATATATGATTCCTTAGGATTGGCTTGGTATCTAGCACATAAGCAAACAATGAACATAATGTCGGGGCGACTAGCAGTTAAATATAATAAACTACCAATCATACCTCGATACTTACGTTGATCGACCGGTTTGCCGCTTTCATCAGGTTCCAACTTTGTGGTAGTAGCCATAGGGGTGCTGATTGGTTTGATGCTGTCAAGCTTAAACTTCTTCAGCATGTCCTTTACATATTTCGATTGACTGATGAAGACGCCTTATGAGAGTTGTTTGATTTGCAATCCAAGGAAGTAGTTGAGCTCCCCCATCATGCTCATCTCGAACTCATTCTGCATACACTTGGCAAATTTCTTGCATAGACCCTCATTAGTAGACCCAAAAATAATATCATCAACATATATTTGTACTAAAAGAATTGTGTCATCAAGAGATTTTATAAACAGTGTAGTGTCGACTTTCCCTTTTGAAAAACCTTTATCTAGTAAGAAAGTACTCAGACGGTCATACCAAGCTCGAGGAGCTTGTTTGAGGCCATAGAGAGCTTTCCTAAGTTTAAAAACGTGGTCGGGAAATTTATGATTTTTGAAACTAGGTGGTTGTTTGACAAAAATCTCTTCTTTAATAAAACCGTTTAGATAAGCACTTTTCACATCCATTTGGAAAAGTTTAAAGTTTTGAAATTTTCCAAATGTGCAAAGCATCCGAATGGATTCAAGTCAGACAACAGGAGCATATGTCTCATCATAGTCGATGCCTTTCTCTTGATTGTATCCTTGGGCTACAAGACGAGCTTTGTTGCGAGTGACTGAACCGTCCTCGTTTACTTTGTTACGAAAAACCTATTTAGTGCCAATTATTGAGTGGCCAGTAGGTTTAGGAACAAGTTCCCAAACTTGGCTTCTCTCAAATTGGTTGAGTTTTTCTTGCATTGCGAAAATCCAAAATTCATCATTAAAAGCTTCTAAAACATTTTTAGGTTATATTTGAGAAATGAATGCAGTGCTAGCTATAGTGTCTCTTACAGAGGATCGAGTAGTTATCCCTTTTGATATTTCACCTATTACCAAGTCCTTTGGTTGAGAGGGAGTGAATTAGAACTTCTTTGGTAATTCCTTCGGATAGCTGGTTTCAGACGTTACATTTATGGATGTCGAAGATGATGGTTTATCATCGTCGTCGGGAATGACAGCTGTACTATTGTCCTCATCAAAAGTTACATTAGTAGACTCTTCAACAATCATGGAGCGTTTGTTGAACACTCTATATCCCTTACTCTTGGCCGCATAGCCAAGAAGAATACCTTCGTCAGCATTGGCATCAAATTTGCCTAAGTTGTCTTTGGTATTCAGGATAAAGCAGCGACAACCGAACACACTAAAATAAGAAACATTAGGAGTCTACAAAACCAAAGCTCATAGGGTGTCTTCTTCGAAATAGGTCGAATCAACACCCTATTCAAAACATGGCACGCTGTGCAGACAGCTTCTGCCCAAAAGTATTTCGGAAGAGAGAATTGATTTAGCATAACTTTAGTCATATCGCCAAGAGTTCTATTCTTCCGTTCCACAACACCATTTTGTTGAGGAGTTCTTGGACACAAAAATTCATGACTAAAACCATTTGAATCACAAAACTTTTCAAAATTAGAATTTTTTAATTTGCCACTATGATCACTTCGGATATGAGTAATCATGTAGCCTTTTTCGGTTTGGACCTTTTTAGCAAATACTTTAAAAATAGAAATTGTATCACTTTTGTTTGTAAGAAAGAAAAACCAAGTAAATCTTAAAAAATCATCTACAATAACAAAAGCATAGAGTTTTCCGCCAAGATTGGCTACTCTACTAGGACCAAATAAGTCCATATGAAGTAATTGCAATGGTCGGGTAGTACTTACAGTGTTTATGGATTTAAAGAAAGATTTGGTAGCCTTATTCTTTTCACATTCGGCACATACCGTGTCTTTCTTGAATGTGATATCCGGCAGACCTCTGACTAGTTTCTTGGTTGATATTCTGGATATAGTATCTATGTTGGCATGACCAAGACGCTGATGCCATAGGAGCTTTTCGTCTTTGTGAGCGTAGTGGCATCTTTCTCTACTGTTAGTATCACTAGATAGATAGAAAATATAAATGTTATCTTTCCTTATTCCCTCAAAGACGATGTCTCCAGTTGATCTATCATAGATAAAGCATTTAGTTTTTTCGAAGTTAATATTATAACCATGATCAACAAGATGACTAATGCTGAGCAAGTTATGCTTTAACTCGGTCACTAAACAGACATCGTTAATGAGAGGAGAGGGAGGATAACCAATTATACCGTTACCTATGATGTAGCCTTTAAGGTTATTGCCGAATGAAACATATCTTTCCTTTTTCATTGATAGTGTTGCGAATAGTTTTGCATTTCCAGTCATATGTCGCGAGCACCCACTATCGAGAATCCACTTGCTTCAGGTTGAAGAGGGAAGGTCGACCTACACCATGAGTAGATGTGACCTTTGGTACCCATATTTTTTTGGGTCCTGAGAGGTTAGACTTTGGTACCCATGCATATACTAATCTCTTAATCCTACATTATGGAGAAATGTGTCCATGTAGGTTACAATATGTACATCTAGCATGCATGTTTATACTAGGAGCATATTGATAGTAATATCTATAAGTAGGGTGATGATAGCTACGTACAGCAGTAGAGTGAGTATGGTGACTGTATGCAGCAGCAGGGTAATTATAATAATTATAGTGACTGTGTGCAGCAGCATGATGATGAAAATAATTACGTTTATGTGTCTTACGTGCTGCATATGAATAGGTGTACATGAAAGCATGATTTTGTGTAGCACGTGGATGAGTGTTCTTGTGGTGACGTGCATTTTTGTGTTGAGTTGGCACGTGTTTGTACGTATTGTGACTATGAGACTGAACTTGCGGTTAAATAACCTGCTTGCCAAGTTTAATCTCTAATTTCTTAGAGATAGCATTCAACTCATCACATTTATCAGTAAGACCGTGTATTCTACCTGTAGCAATTTTGAACTTGTTTTTCTCTTCAGCAAGTTCTTTGTTTAAAGCCGTGATTTCAAGTGTTTGTTTCTCAATGATTGATTCGGCATCATGAAAGCTTAATTTAAGCTTAGATACCTCTTCAGTGTTTTCTGTGGGTGTAGTGTTTCTAACATCTTCTAGTAAACATGAAAGTCTATGGATCTCGGTTTTGTAGTCCTTGATCTTATCCTTTGCATGTTTATATTTATTGATTATCTTTTTGTGATCTTCAAGTAGATCACCAAAAGCATCACCAAGTTCATCAAATGAGAAATCATCAAAAAAATCTTTTACCTTTTCTGAAGTCGCCATTAGACAGATGTTAGCCGTGTTTTATGGAAAGACTTCTTTCTCGTCTGAATCACTAGCCTCGCTTTCATGCCAGATGCTAGTGTTGGCATACTTCCTTGTAGTTGGCTTCTTGTACGGCTTCTTATATCTGCTTCCCTTCTTTGCTAAGGGACAATCTTTCTTGACATGTCCCGTCTTTTTGCATCCGAAGCAGGTGGGTTCTTCCTTATCGTCTCTTTGTTCTCTCTTCTTTTTGTTGAAGTGTAAAAACTTTTTGAAGTTTTGAACTAAAAGAGCTTGATCGTCACCTTCGGAGTCGTCGTCATCGGTATCTTATGAGCTGGTTCTTCAGCGATGAGCTCTCAATGCAATCTTCTTCTCTTTTGGAGCTATTTCTTCGAAGTCTTTTAGATCGAGCTCATGCGTCATCAACTTGCCCATCAACGTTTCTAGTAACATTGCCGTGAGATCATTGCCTTCGATGATCGTCGTGACTTTGGGGTTCCAGACCTTCGGCAATCCTCATAGCCCTTTGAGTATCTTCTCATGGTTGGAATAATATTTTCTAAGAGAAGATAGCGGTTTGACGATGTCGAGGAATCTGGTGAACATTTGAGTGATCGTCTCATTTGGATTCATCTTGAAAGCCTCGTACTCATGTGTCAGACGACTGACTTTTGATTCTTTGACTTGACTCATCCCTTCATGAGTCACCTCCAAAAACTTTTATACTTCGTGCGAGGTGGTACATGCGGAGACCCTGTTGAAATCAGTCATGTCTATGGCACAGAAAAGAGCATTAATAGCCCTAGCGTCTAGACTTGCTTATTTCTTCTCCTGATCAGTATACTTGTCGTAGGGTTTCTCGACGAGACTCCCCTCAACTGTTATTCTGGAAGGTTTCTTGTAGCCATCAGTGACTACAGTCCACAGGTCAAAGTCTAGAGACTTAAGATAAAAAAATCATTCTAGTATTCTAATATGTGTAGTTGGTCCCATCGAATAGGGGTAGCCTATTTGTGGATTGACCCTCACCATAGTTGGTAGAGATGGGTTGTGTGGTTGCCATGGATCAACTCTAGGATGTAAATCCTGTATTACGAGAACAGGGCTCTGATACCAATTTAAGTACGTGTAGACAACTCTAGAGGGAGGATGAATAGAGTACTTGTGACAATAATGATCACTTAAAAAATCAACTATATTCAATCCCAACTAGCAAATAAATGATCAGAGTATAATTGCAAAAATTAAATGAAGATCAGAAACATACACAGACACAACAATTTTTAACCTGGTTTCTCTCGTGGAGGACTAGTCCAGGCCTGAGAACTCTAGCTCATAATTGAAATCCACTATTTGTGAAATAGCTTTACAACCACGTGCCTTTACACAGAAGAGCACACCAACTTCTTGAAAGATCGCTGAGGCAAAACTTAGAATTTTCCAAGTGACTTCTTCAAGACTCTTGCACAAAACTTCTAATTGACTCGCACCGAGCACCTTGTTGGCTTGGAAAGTTTTGTGGCTAGTAGATGAGAAGAGTATGTCTCTTTAGGATGTATAGACTATAAGAGTAGAAGAGAAGAGAAGATTGGATGATTTGAAATGGAAAAAAAGGGTGCCTATATATACTAGTTCTGGGAGGCAGAGTTCGGCCATAACTCTATCCAAAAATTCAAAAATATGGCCGTTAGCGATCCCTAAAAATTAGCTCCTGGAAATTAGGAGACAGAGTTAAGCCCGAACTCTGTGTGGGGGCAGAGTTTGGCCTGAACTCTGCCTCCTTGGAGACAGAATGCTCATGGGCTTGTTGGGCTTTGGCAGATTGGCGTTTTGTTTTGTGGAGCTTGTTGGTTATCTAGTCTATGGTTTAGGTACTCAGTGTGACTCAATATAAAATTGTCTGGACTCAATAAAAGAGTAAAAATTACAGACTTTCGATGACAAGTTCCAGCAGTATTCCTCGAGCAGTTGTCGATGATGATTGTTTGACTTGATATGTGATAGTCGTCTGATTTGTAGCTTGATGATGATTTATGTGTCGAGTTGGATCATGTCAAATATCGATTTGTTAATTATCAAGATTAGGTTGACTGCGATCCAGTTTGGGCCAACATCCAGCAGAGGGGACCAACACCCAGAGGGCAAGGTCAGGCTATGGTTATGACCATGGAGGAAGAATTAGCATCAGGTGAGATGGTGGCAGGTACCATTCTCGTCAACTCTTTTCTAGCATCAGTATTATTTGATTCGGGTGCATCGTATTTATTTATGTCTGTACGATTTGCAACACGAGTAGGACTGGAACCCGAGTCATTATCAGTAAGGCTCAATATATTTACTGTTAATGGTCTTGTAGGAGTAGATAGAGTCTTTTTCTCGTGTAGAATTGTAATTAGCGGTAGAGAGTTTCCCGCTAGATTGATAGAATTTTCGATGGCCAACTATGATGTGGTCCTAGGAATGGATTGTTTGAAGGATCAATACGCAAGAATAGACTGTCATATTGGCAGGATTATTTTTGGATTTTAGGCGAATCAGAGTTTTTATTTTTCAAAGGCGAAGTAGAACCATCTCCACCCGTCTTGCGGATGGCAGTAGCAGAGGCAGTTCAGTTTTCCAGAGTCGTTGAAGAGTTTCCAGACGTATTCCCCGAAGAGCTTCCAGGTATGCCACCAGAGAGAGATAGAGTTCACTATTGACTTGATTCCCGGGACGACACCAATATCCGAGAGAGTCTACAGAATGGCACCATCAGAGTTGGAGATCCTGTACAAGATGATTGAAGAACTTAGAACCAAAGGATTCATTTGTGCTAGTGGATCACCTTGGAGAGCCTCGATGCTTCTTGTAAAAAAGAAAGATGGTACGTCAAGATTATGTGTTGATTAGTGTACCTTGAACTCTGTAACAATCAAGAACAAATATCCTCTACTAAGGATAGATGACTTATTTGATCAACTCAAGGGAGCGACAGTATTCTCGAAGATTGACTTGCGATCAGGGTACCATCAGATCAGAGTTAGATAGCAAGACATCCCAAAGACGGCATTCAGATATGGATATTGGGAGTTCCTTGTTATGCCCTTTGGAGCGACCAATGCGCCAACGCTATTCATGGACCTCATGAATCGTATCCTCATGCCTTACTTAAATCAGTTTGTGATAGTGTTTATAGATGACATCTTGGTCTATAGCAAGAGTGAAGCGGAGCATGAGCAGCATCTCAGAGTAGTCCTTCAGATTCTCAGAGAGCACCAGTTGTACGCGAAGTTCAGTAAGTATGAGTTTTGGCTAGATCGCATCTCGTACTTGGGTCACATCATCACCAGAGGTAGAGTGGAAGTTGACCCCCAGAAGATAGTAGCTATAAAGACATGGCCAGTTCCCAGCACTGTCGCAAAAGTTCGTAGTTTTCTTGGATTGGCCGGTTATTATCGGCATTTCGTATCAGATTTTGCCCGGATTTTAGCGCCTATGACGCTGTTGACCCACAAGGATGTACAGTTTGCTTGGACAGTAGAGTGCCAGTATTCCTTCGAGAAATTGAAACAGAGATTGATGAAGGCCCCCATTCTTACTCTTCCAGATAGGACTGGAGGATTTTTAGTTTATTGTGACGCTTCTGGCAAAGGATTGGGATGCGTCTTGATGCAGCATGGTAAGGTAGTCGCTTATGCGTCATGCCAGCTTCGTGACCATGAGAAAAATTATCCTACCCATGACTTAGAGTTAGCAGCAGTAGTTTTTGTATTGAAGCTTTGGAGACATTATTTGTATGGAGATAGGGTAGAGATTTTCACTGACCATAAGAGTCTTAAGTATGTGTTTACCCAGAAGGATCTTAACATGCGTCAGAGAAGATGGCTAGAGCTATTGGTGGATTATGACATCAACCTGCAGTATCATCCTGGGAAGTCTAACGTAGTTGCAGATGTGTTGAGTAGAAAAGCTGAAGTTTATTTCCTAACAGCGCAACCAGAGTTATTAGCAGACCTTCAGAAGATGGGGATTGAGATAGTTCTCCCTACTAATGTGGCACTGATAGCCAGTATGTAAGTTCATTCCAGTATAGTTGAGAGGATTAAGTTAGCTCAGTCAACGAATTCTAAGCTTCAGCAGCTTAGGAAAGAATGTGAAGCAGGAAGGAGAGCAGAGTTATGTATTCACAAAGACGATACTTTTCGGCATAGAAGGCGTCTTTATGTACCCAGTGGTGATATCAAACAAGAGATCATGGCAGAGGCTCACAGTTCATACTATTCAATTTATCTGGGTGGCACGAAGATGTATCGAGACATCCGTTAGCATTTTTGGTGGAATGACATGAAGAGGGAGATAGCCCGGTTTGTCTCTTGTTGTTTGGTTTGTCAACAAGTTAAGGCTGAACATCAGAGACCAGTCGGACTTCTTTAACTATTATCGATCCCGGAGTGGAAGTAGGGGCATATCACCATGGATTTTGTAACTGGGTTACCTAGATCTCTAGCGGAGAGAGATGCTATATGGGTTATCGTCGATCATCTCATGAAGGTAGCTCATTTTCTCCCATTCAGGGTTGGTCAGTCGACGGAACAGCTAGCAGAGATGTACCTCAGACAGATAGTCAGATTGCATGGAGTGCCTGTCAGTATCGTATCAAACAGAGATTCAATATTCATATTGCACTTTTGTCAGAATCTTCAGGAGAGTTTGGGGACTCATCTCAAGTTTAGTTCAGCTTATCATCCACAGATAATGGTCAGTCAGAGTGCATGATTCAGACTTTTGAAGATATGTTGCAAACTTGTACGCTGGACTTCGGTGGTTCATGGGAAGATCACCTCCACCTAGTAGAATTTTCTTACAACAACAGTTTCCAGGCTAGCATCCAAATGGCACCCTTCGAGGCACTATATGGTAGAAAGTGCAGATCTCCTTTAGCATGGGACGATGTGGGCAAGAGGCAGATGCTTGGTCCAGAGATAGTTATGCAGACTATCGTTGTGGTCAGACAAGTCAGAGATCATCTTCGAGTTGCCCAAGATCGCCAGCGTAATTGGGTCGATTCTCATCGACGTCCCCATGAGTTTTCAGTCGACGACCACGTATTCCATAGGATCTCGCCTGCCCGTAGCGTCATTCGATTCGGCGTACGGGAAAAGCTTAGTCCTAGATATATAGGGTCGTTTGACATTCTCGAGCGAGTAGGTGATATGTCATATCGTCTCGCTCTTTCGCCGTCGTTACGTAAGGTACATAATGTGTTCCATGTATCCTAATTACGACGGTATATCCCAGATCCGAGCTATGTCCTTGATCATTCGGAATTGGTTGTTGGAACCAACCTTTCGTATGAGGAAAGGCTCGTATCCATATTGGACCGAAGAGAGAAAGTACTCAAGAACAAGACTATTAGTTTAGTCCGTGTTGCTTGGGGTCACCACTCTTTAGGTGAGTCAACGTGGAAGCGTGAGGATGATATCCGCTCGCGATATACACACATGTTTGACTCATAAGTTATAATGTCTTCCTTATGCCTTATGCTTTTAAATTCCTTGCTTGCATGAATGGTTGCTTGATTGGTCGCTAGTCGTAGATTGCTTGTGCTTTAGTATAGCTTGCTCCGACATCTCTAGCCTCTTGATTAAATTTCGAGGACGAAATTCTTTTAAGGTGGGTAGAGTTGTCACTCCCGTTTTCCGTTATACGTATTTTCAGTGTACGCATACGAATTTTGACCCGTATTTTATTTATTGTATTTCCGTATTTCTTTATGGCTTGCCTTGATGTATCTTGACTAGGGTTTACCTTGGGTTGGTTTGGTCCAACTTGACTTGCTTTGGATGGCTTGGTTTGGTTTATTTTGATGGTTGGTTCCACATGTTGAACCATCCCCTCTCTTTATAAACCCCCAACTATTTTCTCTCTCTTCCTTTACTCTTTATTACTTCTTCTTCTTCCTCATAACTCTTTCCACCTACCAAGAAACCTTAGGCAAGTACAACTTGCTTCATGGAGGAACCTAATTTTATTTGTTCCATTGTCTTTCTTACATGATTATATGACAAATTAGAACTTGGCATTTTTCAATTTCGTTGATATTTTCTTGTAGATCTAAGTTTATATTATTTTTGGTTTTTCTAGATTTTGATCTATCACACTTTCTTGTTTTTAAAATCTAGTTGTTCCATGTGGTAGAGAATTTCATTTTACCCAAATACGACCTCTGAAAAGTTAGATTTCGTTTTGTTTTGGCTGACTTATGCATGTTTGAAGTTCATGAGTTCCATGGCCAACATTCTCGAATTTTTTGAAGAAGATGAGTCCTTGGCCGCCTTGGTCCTGTGGTCCGCATGAGTCCCGCAGACATCATGAGTCCTTGGCCGCCTTGGACCTGCGGACCGCATGAGTCCTGCAGACCGCATGAGTCCTTGGCCGCCTTGGTCATGCAGACCGCATGAGTCCCGCAAACCGCATGAGTCCTTGGCCGCCTTGGTCCTGCGGACCGCATGAGTCCCACAGATCGCATGAGTCCTTGGCCGCCTTGGTCCTGCAGACCGCTTTGGTCCCGCGGACCGCATGAGTCCCGCAGACCGCATGAGTCCTTGGCCGCCTTGGTCCTGCGGACCACATGAGTCTCGCAGACCGCATGAGTCCTTGGCCGCCTTGGTCCTGCAGACCGCATGAGTCCTTGGCCACCTTGGCCCTGCGGACCGCCTTGGCCCTGCGGACCGCCTTGGTCCTGCGGACCGTTTGACTGCTTACAGTCCTGCAGACCGTAGTCCATGTGTCCTGTTGACCGCATGCCTTGGTCGCATGCTTCCTTGGCCCCCATGCCCTTGTCCCTTGTATGTTCTTTTATTATTATATTACTTTTTGTTTTAAATTGCTTATATCTTGTACTCAGCCTAACTTGTGACTACCCAATTTGATGATTGTAAATCTTGGGCATAACTTATCTTAACTTAACCATGAATACGACTTAATAATATGACTTAATATGATAGTGGCCCATCGTGGCGCACTCTTAACCAGTAGCAAGTAACTCTAACCTGATAGTGGCCGTCGTGGCGCACTCTTGACAAGCAACCTTGGTATGAAAATTCTTGATAGTGGTCCGTTGTGACGCACTCTTGACATGATAAGTAATCTGACATGACATGACAATCTTGAACGCTGTTGTGACAACTACCTGGACTTGCTAAGTAACTCTTGTCTTGACACCGTGGTTGATTCTCATGGTTGTGCCTGTACAAGCTACATGTCTCAACTTGCATCATGGCTAGGACATGGATTCCTGATTACCACGGTCAGGATTCATACTGAATCTGACTAGGGTAATAACTAGATTGATCAAGTAGTTCATAAAGAGATTTTCCAGCTACAGGCCGTCCCGTTATCTGGGCACTTTAATTGGACTTGTAGCCTGCCGTCGAGTAGGGCATATTTCCCGTACACTGTCATGTGTTGCATCCCCAAGTCACCTAATCCAACTCTCTCAACTTACAACTGGATAATCTGGATTAAGTCTGCAGGGCTTGTGGCTGTTGGAACATCTCATTGCATCTTGTTAGTAGTTAGGCTTGTGATAATCCTAGTTAGTTAAAAGTATCAAGCCGTACTTGTTGCTTGGCCGTGATTGATGGATGGAGTCCAGTCTAGTCTTGTCTAGACAATGCCAGTTCAGGATTACTTTAGCACATTATTGTTATGCCTTACTCTTGTCGATAAATGAGTGGAGACTAAGCTTTGTTCAGGTGAAGGGTTACAACCCCGGTCCTTGTTTGGTTTACGGGTTGTAACTTGGTTACCGGAATAGTTCCGTAGTTATCTTATCGTTTATCATCCTGATTTTCTTAACCCATGTCTTTCATTATCAATTATGTCTTTATGTGCTCATATGCTGATTTTAGTTCTTAAGTGAAGCCTCCCTTGTGGCACTTGCTCTTTCTGGGTCTGACCCAGCTGGTTTTGTATGACCAAATTTCGGAGTAGCTTTCGAGGATCTTCCAGCCTTCCAGCCAGATGGTGAACACTAGACGCAATTCTGGCAACGAGTGGGTTCATTTTTCTCTCCCGCTCTAATTGTAAAATTATTCTTTTGAGGCATTTAGCCGCCGAGCAAGTGTTAGCTCGTGTTGATTACTTTACTTATTGTCTGTTTACGGGCTGTAACATGATTAACAAATCCTAGGGTTGATCATGTATGACTGAAACTCTTGCTAGTTCTCACAATTTGTATGACTAGCTTCATGATCATCTGAATATGTAATATTTGGGGTGCCTTACTTTGTATGTCTGATGATCTACTACCTTATGACCTGTACTTACTTGCTTGAGATTGAGACACTAGGCTTGTTCTTGACCATAAGAGACTGATGGCTTGTAAATAAACCCTCATGCATCTAGGCAGCCGTGATCGTTTGTCGAGGTGGATTACACTTCTATATACGTAGCTGGCTGTGTCTTTCCCCCGCTCTCCAGTATTCAGGTTCTGGGGTGTGACAAAAATGCTTTATAAAAATATGTACCTCGCACATATTCGCACTCGACGAGCCATACGAAAACGCGAACTCATACGCGACGACAAATGCAAATTCGCACGCGACGTACAATACGAAGTAAAAAAATCAGTACCAAATTTATTAAAAAAATCATAGTAGAAAATTAGGGGGTTTACAAATCCGCCTTGTATGAGCAAAATCTAGGCTCACGCGGCATCACGCCTTAGTGAGGACGATCGGTCCTATGGGACCGGGGCGTGACATAATGGTATCAGAGCACGACTTTACGTCCTTGGACTTTCGATTGAATTCTTTAACTCCGATGGCTTCGTATTAAATGTCGTTTCTGCAAATCGATATCGTTGGTACGCTCTCTTTCAATGTTCTACGGGATGTCCATACAATAAGTCTATGTAATTTACAAATCGTATGATATTAGTTTTTGATAAAAACAAAAACAAAAAGTTTCACGTAAAGCACGGTTGGCTAAGTCGGGCTTGGCATATACACCAAGAATTACGTAGACCCTAGCAAAGTCAGGAGCAGGATTTAAATTATTTCAGACGAGAATGAGTTTGACTTGATTCATAGAATGCAGAATGACTATCGGTAGGGGTGCCATCGGATAATATTATTGTCGATGTGATATTTGATAGAATGTGATTAAAAATGTAGGAATGGTTCGAACGGAGATTCGAAGTAATCGGTTGTGATTCAGAACTTTTTCGAGGATTTGTCGAGTAACTTCATGTAATGCCCAGATCTCGTATTACGTATTTTGGAATACGTGTACGTATTTTATCTTGTATTACATAATTCCTTGCTTAGCTTTTCTTCATGGCTTGGTTTATTCTTGGTTTGGGTTCGGCTAGGCTTGGTTTTCTTTAGTTTATTATGAACCAAGGAGAGAACCACCTACCTACCACCACCACTACCATTTATTAACCCCACTTCCTTCTCTCTCTTCATTACTCTTCTTCTTTCCTCCATTACTTCTTCACCTACCAGAGAGAGGGAGAGAGAGGTCTAGGCAAGTGCAACTTGCTTCATGGAGGAACTCCAATTTTATTATTTTATTCTCTTCCTTACAGTATTTTAACTTACTTTAGTACTTGGCATTTTTACTTTCCATGGCCTGATTCTTGTAGATCTAAGTTTACCTTATTTTCGGATTTCTTGAGTTTTGATCTACTTAATCTTGTTATTTCTAAGTTTTGATGGTTCCATGTTGTAGAGAATTTTGTTCTACCCTATTTTGACCTACGGAAGTTTGGATTTGGGCTCCGGATGATGGAGTTATGGAGCTTGAGAACTTGGCTCTCATGGTGTTCTTCTTTTCAGAATTTTGGAGAAGATGAACTGCGCTTAACTTGACCGCATGAACATTTCATGCGGCAAGTGTTCTCCAAACCGCATGCATAACTAGCCGTATGGACTTCTCCCCATCCAGCCGCATGCGCCGCTTGCCTATGCAGCCGCATGGGTGCCCGCCACATTTAGCCGCATGAATACGAATTCCCTGACCGCATAAGTCCTCAGTCCCTTCCAGCCGCATGGGGTCCAACTCGCCCTCAGCCGCATAGACCCGCTTCTCTCTTGGCCGCATAGACTGAGTGTCATTTCTGAGCCGCATAGGGCTTCATGACTTCTGAGCCGCATAGGCATTGCTCTTCCGCTATCCGCATGAGGGCCGAACCCGGCCAGCCGCATGGAACTATTCTTTGGCCAGCCGTATATGCGCCCATCACTCCCTTGACCGCATGGACTTGCCTTCCGTCAGCCGCATGAGACCCAACTTCTTGGAACCGCATGCGCCCTTGCCCTTCTAGCCGCATGCCCCTGTTCTTACCAAGTCGTATGCGCTCTCCTTATTGGTCGCATGAGTTCTAGTGACCCTGAGCCGTAGGGCTCCTTCCTGTGCCTTGTCCTGCTATTTAATTATTATTATTATTATTACTATTATTTCTCCATTATTATTTGATCCTTACTAATAACTTGTGTCTTGTAACCTCAGCATAACTTGAGTCTCCTGATTGAATGCTTGTACTATACTGTCCTGCACATGTACCCTGAACACGACAGTGACCCGTAGTGGTGCACTCCTGACCAGTAAACATGATATGACCTGATAGTGGCCCGTCGTGGCGCACTCTTGACCAGTAAACTTGACATGATAATTTGACATGATAATTCTTGATAGTGGCCCGATGTGGCGCACTCTTGACATGATGACCTGACATGATATATCTTGATAAGCTGTTGCGACGGCTACCTGACATGACATGACCTGTATAATTAATCCGGACACCGTGGGCGATTGTGCTTGTACAAATAATCCAGTCCTGTCTTGCATCATGTCTAGGATGGGACTCCTGAGTACCACGGTCAGGAGTACCTACTGAACTAGACTAAGGCTAATAACTAGATTAATACATTAGTCATAAAGAGATCTTCCAGCTACATGCAATCCCGTTACCTGGGCGCGCTTGGGATCTGTAGCCTGCCGTCGAGTAGGGCACATTTTCAGCACACTGTCATGTGTTGCACCCTTCAAGCTACCTAAGGGTACATGCATTTTCTGGACGGTGTACCCACCTGAATTCAACCCCTAATTTTTGACCTGGGTAACCTAGATGGTCTGCAGGGCTTGTGGTTGTGGAACAATCTCAGTGCATCTTGCTAGTAACTAGGCCAGTGATAACCCTAGCTAGTTGAAGTATCAAGCCGTACTCATTGCTTGGCCGTGATTGATTGAATGGGGAATTATCAGTCTAGTCTTGTCTTGATCCTGTACAAGATTGTTACATGTCCTGATTTCTATATTTATCTTGCCGATAAATGGTGGGAGAAGCCAAGTTCTGTTCAGACGAAGGGTTACAACCCCGGTCCTTGTTTGGTTTACGGGTTGTAACCTGGTTATCTGAATAGTCCCGTGGTTATCTCATCGTATATCACCTGTCATGCTTTCCTTAATTACTGTCTTTTATTTTATATTATGTTTGTGCTAATTGCTGGTTTTAGTTCCTAAGTGAAGCCTCCTTTGTGGCACTTGCTCTTTCTGGGATCTGACCCAGCTGGTTTTGTATGGCCAGATTTCAGAGCAACCCCAGGGGATCTACCGACTTTCCAGCCAGATGGTGGCCACTAGAAGGAATCCTGGCAACGAGTGGGTTTATTTTGGCTCTCCCACTCTATTGTAAAATTATTCTTTTGAGGCGTTTAGCCACCGAGCAAGTGTTAGCTCGTGTACATTTTTTTTACTGTCTGCCTACGGGCTGTAACATGATCGGCAACCTAGGGTTGATCATGTATGACTAAACTCTTGCTAGTCCTCACATTTTGTAACGACTAGCTTCATGATCAGCTGAATATGTAATATTTGTGACGTCTTACTATTGTATATTTGGTGATCTTACATCTTGTAACATTTACTTACTTACTTGCTTGTGATTGAGACAGTAGGCTTGTTATTGACCATAAGAGACCGATGGCTTGTAGATAAACCCTCATATATCTAGACAGCCGTGACCATATGGTGAGATGGATTCTATTTCATCATACGTAGCTGGCTATGTCTGCCCCCGCTCTCCAGTATTCTGGTTCTGGGGCGTGACACTTCATCCCTGAGTGGTGTATGGGATAGCCTCGGAGATGTTGATCGATTGAGGATACGGGGTGCCAATGAGTCTATCAGCAAACATTGTCGTATGCAAAGCCATAGATTGAGTATCATTGATTAAGTTATAATCTTGAAGTTTGTGACGAGTTGATTCGAACGAACTAGAAACAACATACATGGGATTGGGAATGCGTAATTATGAAACGCAAAAATGATTGAGTAGGTAAATTGAATTGAAGGAAATTTAAGGTGTAACGAACAGATGACTCAGTCGATGAATCAATACAAATCGTATATAAAAAGTTAGCACGATGGAAAGATAGCATGCATGAAAAAGTTTGATTTTGAAGTTGCAAAAATGACTATAAGGATTTAGGATAGACGTTGCTCGATGATTTGAGTTAGCATAGAATACTGTGACATGAAGAAGATATGTGCTTGATGACTTAAGATAAACGGATGAACATACATGATTATGGGCTTAAGCGAATTGATCATGTAACTAGTTCAAGGGATATGATAGAAATTGATCTTGAATGTCGAAGAGATTGTGGTAATCTGGTTCGAATGATAGCATCAGTTGCACGACTCAGAGTTCGATGCAAAGAAAGATCGTCAGGTTATGTACATCATCAATGGTATTGAGGCGTATCAAAGATCGATGTACGATAACTCGGGGGTACTCTAATTCGAAGAATGACGATCATGTAAAATGTTATTGTTTTGATGGATGTTATGCTTGGAATTTTGATAGAATTGAATATTTAGATGAAAATGAGAGTGACTTGATTGCTTCATTGATAACCACAACACGAATGTTCTTGTCTTGTGCAAGTGAAACTCCAGCCTCGCACATATATCACGTCCGATTTGGGGCGATCATTCCGCATGAGCACTGACATGGTGATTCATGTCCAGCAAGAATGATCGAACTCAGAAGATCAGGGCATGGCAATTTTGATTGCTTCGACTTGTGGTTTGATACGAAGGTGAATTCGAGGATTGGTCGAACTTGTGATTGACGATTAAGTAAATTTGAGGATTGAGTAGATCCAATCTGCGTATCGAGAATGAATTAGTCTGAACTCAAAGCAAGAGTTACGCCCCGATGAGGATGATTATCCTACGGGAGCGTTAACATGGTGATTTTATGTCTACCGTAGATAATCAGACTTGCATGAGATTGGGGCGTGACATATTGCTATGCTAGATGACCTTGTGATCGAATACGTGTATTATGGTAAACGACTTAGGGAATATGAAATGAGAATTATGGTTTAGTGATAAATCGCCTCGTAGTGTACTTGACTTGGATAGGATGGATAGGTGGATTATACCAAAAATGTTGAAAGAGATAGACTAAGCGAATTACTAGTTTAGACGTGCGATAGTAATATACAGAGGAATTTAGTTGATGAGAACTTATAATAGGATGGCTTTGTTGAATGACTCGGACCCCTGGACCGAACGCTGAGAAAGGGAATAGGAGAAAACTATGCTCAAAGTTTAGAAATCAGAGTGATGCGAGCTTGGATAGAAAACCCCGTATTATCAACTTTGGTTTGACCTTAGGATTGGGATCAGTATTGATATTATTGTTTGGGAACTATGATTCCAATACTGACGGTTGACCTTAGCCTAGAAAAGATAGTCTAGCGGTTAGGCGAGACGTCCCTATTTCAAGAGGTAGTAAAGGTATGATTGATTTCATGATTGATAGGATGAATCAAATATGTAGAATCCTTGATTCACTATCACGAGGCTTGGCTGAAATGCATATATTTCGGGGATGCCCTAAATATGTGCACGATCCAACTAAATGATACGTTGAATTCAAGTGAGAATAAAGGAACGAGAAGTTGTCGAGGATTTTGAAATTGTGTGTTGCGAAGAAAAATATTGATGGTAGTACGATCATTGGATTTGAGATGAACTTGAATATTGGTTGATCGGGTGGTTTGCCTAGAACTCAGTTGTCCGTATTTGCGACGAGTATAAGCTACCCAAGTTGAGATATAGTTGGTCGATGTGAAAGATAACCAAAGCACGAGCGTGGCTCGGATTAAAGAAACGCATAGAAGGAACGTGTACGGGAGTCATTGAATATTGAATCAAGTGATAAGTCGAAGAGTGTGTACTCAGTAAGTTTCGAGGACGAAACTTTTTCTGAGTGGTGTATAATGTAGTGCCCCGTCCCGCTCATTTCAATCGAAGGAATTAAAACGCCAACAATATTTGGACTTGGCCATACAACGGCCTGCTCAAAGTCCCGCTCGATCGAGGCAACTCCTCGCATAGGTGGGTGGCTTCGGTGAACTTACCTCAGCTTGGCCTTCACACTGATAAAACAAAAGTTTTCAATTGCACAAGTTGGCTTTATAATAAAAGAAGACGAATCCACATAGCAAAGGGAATAATCCCAAGCTGGGTCAGATTGAGTTAGAATATGGAAAGGTCCCACAGTCGACTTAGAAATGTTGCACGATGTGCTTTCAAAATGACACTCAGTCCTTCGTCACGTGGCTTGGGAGAAGAAGAGTTGGTTTATGTTGCCACAAAGCTATGAACTTAGCATAAGTCATAAGCGTCGCACGTATAAATGCTTGATAAAGCATGCACTATCCAATGTTTGGCTTAGCAAAAGTATCCCACATGGTTTGAATGCACGTTCCCACGGAGCAAGGGCTTGGCATAGACTTGCTCGTCCCACGGGTTAAGTTAAGTTGTATCGTACGATGGAGTTAGGCAAAATTTATGTCAAGGGCTATCGAAGTAATAGCAAGCACGATCTCACGATTCTACGGCTGGTTGTAGCCAGACAGTCCTACGGTCTCAAAGCTCGTCATATAGAGTATTACTTGGGCGGTAGTTTCATACAGAGCACAAATTGATTTAAGGCATGAGCCACGGTTGATTCAAATTTAGTTGGGCAAAAAGGCTATCAAATAGTCATCCTTGAGTTGAGTAAAATGATAGGCAACATGAAAGAATACTCACGACCATGGGTCGTCGAGGTGGTCTCAAATATTAGAAGTCTTTAACATAGTCCTGAAAAGATGGCAATACTAGAAGAAGAATGACTGTGCGAGACGGTAGTTCGAGTCGAGTCTTGCATGGTCATTGGACAACTTGTCGACAAGGAAAAGTTTCCTTGGAACAACCAACCTGGGGCCACAGGATCATTCCAGTCTAGGAGGAAATACGGTATAGCCGAGCTGGGAGTACCGCTCAGGTTAGTCAGGAACTTTCAGCGGGGCTTGCTACTTGCGCTGAAAGGGTCGTCGAATAACAAAGCTATAAGTCTATACATAATTTGTGGTACTAGTGACCCTTTCATATAGATGAGTCAGCATATTAGCGGTGATCCACGTGCATGCCTTTAGACTGAGTCGAGTATTGTGTGCATGGTACCAATGAGTCGAGTTGAATGTGTGCACGATTTACAACACAATATTTGGGCCTAAGATTTGGCTGCAACGAAGACACCATGCTACGGCACGAAGTGTGGCGTCAGTTGGTGAGTCGGTGACACAAAAGTATAAGTAAGTTGGATTAAGTCATTGCGAGGCATGGCCTCATTATGGATGCACGAATAGAGTTGATGGCACGACCATGTAATTTGAGTCTTAAAATATGGGCCGAAAGGCAAGCACGAGTCGATAAGTTGACATTGTTGGCACGAGAAGGGTCTAGAGGCAAGTATAAGTAATTTATCGGTGCGATGACACGGTGATGGTCTTGAGACACAAGTAGGCGAGGCGTCTATGTCCTAAAATCGATCCTAAGACAAGAATAGAAAGACAATCATAAAGGAATATGTTAAACAAAGTAAATGAATGTGTTGGTTTTGTATGAGTTGGCGAGGAGCTCACTCCACCAGTACAGTTGAGTACTGACACCTATACAGTTTTTATGTGCAAACACAGGTAGAAGCTCGTTGGCGCGGAGCTCGCTTGGATGCGTCGAGGCACAGAGTTCCTTGGCATGTCGAGGCGGGTGGCCGCATGGACTCTGAACTTATACGAGACATAATGTATGGACATCGTATATCTGAAGCATCCGCTGGCTCGTCAAGCTTTGTATTGAGAGATGGAAGAAAGCAGAGTGATTTGTAACTTGAGAGAAGAGTGGGACTGAGTGATTGTAATCATGGCCTCGTGCCACTTTTGTAATCATTGTTCAACATCAATAAAGAGCCACTTTCTTTGACTTGTGTTTTGGTTCTAATTTTTGTTGGCTTATTCAATATTTCTGCTTCAGGACTTCTGTACGACGACCCCGTCGCTTAGCCTCTAATCGGCCATATGGAACCTGCCTTACGTGAGCGCAATCTTGGCTCACGCGGCATCACGCCTTAGCGAGGATGATCGGTCCTACAGGACCGGGGAGTGACACGGTATTACCAGGATTTTGTAATTGTCGTATCGAGTACAGAAGGCTGACTTCGACACATCGTCCGGCTTAATCTTGAGTTGATGGCAACCTGAGCGAAGATCAATTTTAGAAAACACCGAAGCACCCTGTAACTGATCGAACAGGTTGTCTATGCGGGGCAATAGATATTTGTTCTAGATGGTGGCCTTGTTCATCTCTCGGTAATCGATACAAAAATACATTAAGCCGTCATTTTTCTTAACAAACAACACAGACGCTCCCCACGGCGAGACGTTAGGCCGTATAAATACCTTATCGAGCAACTATTGCAACTGTACTTTGAGTTCTTTAAGTTCTGCGAGAGCCATTCTGTACTGAGCTTTTGAGATCGGTCGGATATCGGGAAATGTGTCAATAGTGAACTCTATCTCTCGATCAGGTAGTATGTCGGACAACTCGTCCGAAAACACGTTTGGAAATTCTGCCACAACGTCGGTCTGACCCGCATTTGCACCATCCTATCGCATGTCTCGAACGAAAGCTAGATAGCCTTCACACCCGGAATGCAGCATCTGTCGAGCAGATATTGCTGAGATCACCATGCAGGTCAACGACGTCTTACCACACGAATAGCAGAATTTAGGCACTCCAGGTATACGGAAGGTGACCATCTTTCTGGCACAGTCGATGGTAGCATTGCACGGGCCGAGCCAATCCATTCCCAGAATAATATAGTAGTCCTTAATGTGTAGGACTATCGCATCAAGACCGACCCTTTGACCACCTATACAGATGATTCCGTCTCCGCAAGCCAAGTTTGCAAGTAGTGACGTGCCCGACGATATGTTGACGCTAAGATAAGGCCTAACGCTGTCACAAGGAAATTGTGTTCGGCAATAAAATCCGTTGATATAAAGCTTTGCATAGCACCTGAATGAAATAGTACACAAGCAAGTTTGTTATTGAAATGCAGTATACCTGTCATGACTATGTCAGATGCGAACGCTTCATCCTGGGTCATGGCATAGACGCGGCCCTGAGCATTGGGGCGACGATCTTGGCCATTTTGTGGCGCGGCCTGTAGAGCCCAAGGGGCTTGGCCTCGATTTTGTTGGTGTTACGGTGGACGCTGGTTCGACCTAGCTTTCAGGCAGTTCTTTGCGACGTGATCTGTTCGACCGCACAAGAAGCATGCTCCATTCTTTGATCGGCATTCATTGATCACATGCCCCTCCTTGTGGCAGTAATTATAGAACACTCGGTTCCTCTTCTGGTTGCCGCCTCCATTGCCGTGGTTTGGATGCTTATGCATATTGTTACCTCATGGGTTGCTATGGCGCTTGTTATTGTAGGTATAAACAGTGCCTGTGGTGACCTGGGGGTATTAAGGCTCAAGACAAAGGGCATGGTTGAGTGACTCGCCTATTGTTTGATACTCGGGCACCATCAAATGAGCAGAAATGGAAGGCCTCAGGCCCACTTCTAATCTCTGTGCTCGACTCGCCGCCGTTAGCAGGTAGACACCCGTAAAATCGAGCCAACTTGTTGAATTATGCAGCATACTCACGTACAGTCATGTTTCTCTATTTCAGCTGCATGAACTCGTTCTCCTTTGCCTGGCAGATCGTCGCAGGTAAGTACTCGACTTCGAAGGCCTTACAAAACGTAGCCCAGGAGATCGACATGGTGGAATCATCGTGACGGATAGCTTGCTTTTGTACCGCCCACCAGTCGTGCGCGTTCAACAGAAGTTGAAGTTGAGCACAAGCGACTTTCTTTGCCTTATCGATGTCGAGAAGCTCGAAGTTGTCTTCGATCTCGTCTAACCAATCGATCGCGAGGGAAGGGTCTTCGGTGTCGGAGAAGGAGGTGCAAAATGCCTTCTTAAAGTTGGTATAGTCGAAGGTGTTATTCTCTGGCGGCGCAAGCTGAAACGAAGGCTCCCCGGGTGTGACTTCAATGGTCGGTTCACGGGTTCGACAATACGGGTTACAGAGTTCCCATTAGTCACGACCGTTTGCACCAACTGCCATAGCGTATCAAGTTGCCCTTGCAGCATCTTGAATTGTGCTTCAAATCGGGCTTTAAATTGGACATGTCGCCTTTCGGACTACAGGCGCAGCTTCTCGCTTTCTTGTTGGAATACTGCGTCATGCCTCTGCTGCATTTCGAGCATATGCAGCATCCGCTCCATAAGATTGTCGAAAGGTTCGACTTCAGTAAGCATCCTTCCCGTTGGGTTGACGGAAGGCTCGACTTCGGAACTACTCAAGCCGCTGGAAGCGCTCGCCTCGCCCTCTACCCGAGGTTTCGCAACTCCTAGGGAAAAAGGCAACTCTCGTTAGTTTCAAAAAATATCCTGGGTTCAGCGTATGGAACAACTCATCTCATCGACACGAGGTCAACAGTTCGAGACTAGAGACTCGAGACTGGAGGCCAAGGACGTAAAGTCGTGATCTGATACCATTATATCACGCCTCAATTCCGAAGAATCGATAGTCGTCCCACGGACGTGATGCCGTACGAACCTAGGTTACAATCGTACGAGGCATAGTCATAAGGTAATCTGAAACACAACATCTAAGAGAGAGAGAGAGAGCAGACAAATTGATCAACACATTGAGATAGAAACTTTGGATTTTATTGATAATAGACATCATTTACAGACTCTATTACAATTATACCGTACAGGCTTTACAACATGACTCGATTACAAAAGGAGTGCCGATGAGATAACCGTTCCATACATATACATCCCTCGTTTATAACAAAAGTATTCCAGCCACCTGGATGCGAGGGAGGCCGAGACATGTTTCTTGGACTGTTGCAGAGAGTCTTCAAAAGTGATGCGATGAGAGTCTTCGATGCGCGGTCGATGCTTCAAAACACGAACGTCGTCTTGGTCAGTTGGCGCGTTCTTCTTGATTCCTAGCACCTGCGAAGAACGAAGGTTAGTACAATCACATGTACAGGCGAGTGGCTAATTAAACCCAAGCTCTATATTTGGTTCAAGTAATTTTATAAACATGTTAGCTATTTGGTGATCTTTCTAACCATCCTGATCGATTTTGCATGTTAACATGTTTTGAGGCAAGCATATAAAATTGTATACATCGAGCAGTTATCATATTCATCCCGTGTCACGTGCGTTTGTTCAAGCAGTGAAAGGGGTGTGAAGGTCACTGGCAATGTCAAGCCATCACGAACTATAGCTGGTTCAGACGGTGACCCTTTCGCGACGGATAGTGAGCCCTATGCGAAAGTTCCTGAATCACTCGTATCGATTCATTGCTGGTGCTTGCTATAACTCGTTCCTCCTGGGCCGAATCGGTTCCTTGGCCTAGGCAACCTGTAGCTCCCCTTCCCAAAAATGTTCAAAATATTTTCTTTTATTGATTATTTGATTTAAATGGTGTTTTTGAATATTGTACGAATTTTTGGAGCCAAATAAATGGGGTGGTTGATGAGTTCACCGTGATATATTATTGGTTTAAATTCAGTAGTATTATTATTATTTTATTATTGAGGTTATTATTAAATAATACTATTTTATTATTATGGATTATATGTGTGTGAATATATATATATATGTATATATATATATATAATATATGTATATGTATATATATAAATATCCGTATATATGTATATGAACATATATAAATATACGTATATATGTATAGATATATTTATAGTTTTATATATATATATATATATATATATATATATATATATATATATATATATATATATATATATATAAAAATATATGTGCGTATGTGTATACATATATATATACGTATAGGAGAATGTATATATATATATATATGTATACACATACGCACATATATATATATATATATATATATATATATATATATATATATATATATATATATATATATATATATATATATAAAATAATAATATATAAAATATATATATATATATATATATATATATATATATATATATATATATTTTATATATATATATATATATATATAAATATATAAAAAATATATATAAATATATATATTAGATGCTAAAGAAAAAAAAGAAATAAAAAAAGGAAAAAGAGAAGCAGTAGCAGCCCGAACTAATCCCATAACAGCCCGGCCCGATTTTCTCCCATACCCGAACCCAACAGCTCTCTCAGCCAGCCCGAGTCCACCACTCCCTCGGCCCAACCAAGTCAAGTACAGTAGCAGCACCCAGCTGGGTCAGGCCCGATTCCCCCCCCCCCCGTTTACGAACAGAGACTGCCCTATATATGTATAACGTGAAAAACCGAGAGTTCCTGGACGAAAACCCTAACACCGCCACCATCTACACCTGCGCGCCAGGGACCTCGACCGTGCGCCCCCTGCGCGCGCGCCGTCGTACATCGCCGACGGCAGGCCGAGCATCGCCGGCGGCCAGCACCTCACACGCGCGTGCACGAACAGAGGAACACAGCGACGGCAGCCCGACCCCCCTACTTCGAGGTATGTTTTATCCACGTTCGTTCAACAAAATTTTGATCAGTAAATTTCTATGGATAGCTGGGTTAACCCTCTACAAAGCCCTTCTATTAGTTTTTAAAGAATCGAAGTAGACCGCCAGAAAATTCCCGAAAACTATGGAGAAAACTGTTCGAACAGAACACTAAAACCCAGTCCAAACGCCCGTGTTGGAAGGCCAATTCTGGTCAAACTAATGACCAATTTATAATTCTAATTAAACAATTATTTAGACAACATGTAGGACAACAAAATCCTTCAGATAGATTAATTTTTCGTTCACAGTATAATGAGTAATTGGATTACAAAGTTACAGAAAAACCTGTTTTAAAAATCACGAAAACCCTCGATACGACGTGCGTCCCGCCATTTCGGGCGACGTGGTCATGAACCAAAAGCATCGAAAGGTGCGTATCGCTTCGTGGACGTGTGAGCTTTGACGGAATTCAAATTTGTCGCGTGTGCGCGACAAATTTGATGCGTATCCGTCGAAATTCACCTTATCGACCTTTGTGCAAGTTTCTCAATTACTTTGTGCACATTCGTCAAATCGAGACGAAACTTGCGCCAACAGGACCGTATCATTTTTCTGGTCCTGTATGCCAAGTTTGGTCCGATTCTGAGATAGTTGATCGGATCGCCGTTTTGCGGGCCCCACGATCCGATTCAACGAGCAATTTTGTGCACGGCCCACCGGAATCCAAAACTGGACATACCATTGGGTTCGTATCATCAAAAACGAATCCGTAGACATGTAGTTTGACGACTTTAGAGACCATTGACTCTGACACACTTTTTGGTGCAAAGCGTACCCAACGGTGGACACCGTTTTTGCCCGAAATTACCGTTTTTCCCCTGTGTCTAGAATTGGACTTAAGGATAGGAAATTCTAGCTAATTTGACTATTATGAGAATGTTGGCGATGTCTGTTTCAACTTTCGGAGACATTTGTGAATTTTGGACTTTATGGCTTATCAGTTGACTAAATATTTGTTGGATCTGCATGCAACCTCCAGGCAAGTATACCTTGCCAGCTGGTACAATATAATTTATATGCATGTTCATTATCTTGCTGTTGTTCTTTTCCTTACATTCGTGATTACTTTATTCCATGTCTAGTACACTCATCATGTTATAGTTTTACTTTACATATTTCTAGTTGTCTGCATATTCTTGTTTCTTTCTGTTATGATATTTCTATCTGTTGTACTGTGTTAGTTTCATATGTATTCCTTGATAGAGTCGTCTAGTCCTATACCACGATTCCTTCGACTTGATTATAACATAACTTGACTTGACATGACTTGAGTAGGACTTGACTTTGACATTCTATAGATTGTGAGTGCTTACCTTGACTACGGTCTATAGGATTTTTATACTAGGATTGGCTACCGTCTTGGTTGTGAGTGCTTGCCTTGACTGCGATTGAGACACTATAGATTGTGAGTGCTTGCCTTGACTGCAGTCTATAGCTTTGACCTATTAGTCATTTCTAGTATGGCATGCCAGTATCTTAGGATCCTTGTGTTTAGATCTTGTGTCTTAGTTTATTTTGTCTCGTTGGATATCCTTGATTGTTCCTTACTTCTTTGTATATTTGTACTGTTACATGTTGGCTTGTATATTTTGTATCTTGCTAGTCCTCTGAGGACCTGATGATCTCTTCAGGTAGCCGATTGCACGGAGTTAGTTAGCTGAGCATGCGGTAGTTGACTTCATCTGCATGATTCAGGTATTTTGTTAGTATTATCGATTTACTATCTTTATCGTGCTTTTATGATATATCCTGCTTATCAGCGTAGCTTTATAGACTCATATTATTCTTGGAGTCTAATCGGACATATATGCTAGTGTGCTGTAGACCATGACCCATGCTTGTTCATTCTTGTTTTATATGATTCCTGTGGATTGAGATATAGTTTAGATTAGACATGATACCCTATTCTGGACAGCTTATACGTATTCGAGTCGGGATGTAGTCCACTCGATACGTAGCTGGCTTGCTCACGAGCTCGCGTCCGAAAAGCGGGTGTGGGTCGTGACAAGTTTTTGTGGTGGCCCATGCAGGTCAGAGCATATCGTACCGGTTACGTAACTGTACTGGTACGAGCCTGCGACAATCACTAAACCTTATAAATCTCAATCCACTCTGCCTTGAAAATTCTCCTAGAAATTTCTCTACGTCCTTGAAAACTCCATATTTGCTCTCGACTATACTTCCTTACTTTCCGTACCATTGATTCTTGTCCTTTTTTATTTCGAGGCGACGAACGATCGTGCTATCTAGGATTTATCAGAAATTCTTAAGTTATAGTATAATATTGCTAGACTATTGAATATTTGGTTGTTTATAGATATGAGGGATTATTGATGCCATATGCCCTAGATATCTGTTGGTAGAATTGTTAACAACTAGTTAGAAGGATATACGATTTTAGTAGCCATGTTTTGAGGAGTAGTGTGACCAAAGGTGGGTAGAAGTCCTCGAGGACGAAATTATTTTTTAAGGTGGGTCGATTTGTAGCTCCCCTTCCCGAAAATGTTCAAAATATTTTCTTTTATTGATTATTTGATTTAAATGGTGTTTTTGAATATTGTACGAATTTCGGGAGCCAAATAAATGGGGTGGTTGATGAGTTCACCGCGATATATTATTGGTTTAATTTCAGTGGTATTATTATTATTTTATTATTGAGGTTATTATTAAATAATACTATTTTATTATTATGGATTATATGTGTGTGAATATATATTTGTATATATATATATAATACATGTATATGTATATATATATATATAAATATTCGTATATATGTATATGAACATATATAAATATATATATATATATATATGTATAGATATATATATAGTTTTAGATATATAGATATAAATAAATAAATAAATATATATATATATATATATATATATATATATATATATATATATATATATATATATGGGTCGTTCTACAATACATCCGTTGGAAATGGATGTATCGATACATCCGAAATCTGGACCGTTGGATGTTGATCCAATGGTTCGGATTGAATAATAGTGTAGAAACATCATTTAATGCTGATTTAGACTTTTGACCTGTTGGTAACTTGCTTTAGAAGGTCATTCTTCACTTTAATTTTTTTAATGAATACCCTAAATTAACTCATATTTACTCTCTCAAAAGTCCATCCAATTTAATATTTATATTTTTTTTTGGTTGCAGGCCGTCGTGGTGGTGGTGTTGGTGGTTGTGGTGGAAAGAGAAACAGAGATGAAGATGGAAATAAGAATCGGTCCGGATCGCGTCGAACGTCGTCGAGCCCTCCTAGAACAACGAGGAGTACCAGCTGCGCCGTGAAGAATCGGTTCGCTTCGCGTCGGACATAGTCGAAACCTCCTCGAACAAGAAGTACTAGCGGCGCCGCTCTAATTTTACTGTCCATGCCATTGTCAGAAATCTTATTTTTCATCTAATAATTTTATATTTTGTTAATAAAGCTACATGTCATGGTGGTGGTGGTGAACTGAGGAAACCTGCTTCTGAGGTCGGGCGGATCATCTTGTCACATATTTTTAAAAAAAAATCTGTATTGATCGGACGATTTTTTTTTTACTTTTCTAATGATAATATTTTCGAAGAGAATATTTTATTTGGACGGTGAATGGCCATTCTCTTTGCTTTTAACACGGAGAATGGCCATTCTCTTTGCTTTTAACACGGCGAATGGACGGAGAATGGCCATTCTCTTTGCTTTTAACACGGCGAATGGACGGAGAATGGCCATTCTCTTTGCTTTCCACACGGCGAATGGACGGAGGATAGCTGTTCTCTTTGTTTTTAACACGGAGAATGGCCATGCTCAAGGAGAATGGCCATTCTCCGTTACTTTAACATGGAGAATGGCCATTCTCCGTTCTTTGAAAACGGAGAACGGACACTCTCTGTGCTTTTAACAAAGTATGGTACATTTAGGACTGGAAATGTTCAAGTATCTCATATTTTTTCACCAAATATTTACAGTATTTTTAATATCATTTACCATAGTACATTCATTTTATATTAAATCATTTTCAAGATAATCCGAATATCATTTTATCAGGCTTCCACTGTATGGCTGAACAAAATTTCTTACGAATGTTTGAATATAATTAACCTACTATCAAAGAGAATTTTTCTTACATTATATTATGCCTTACACTGGCATCGACTTCATACTGATGGCATCGATGTACTGATGGCAATAACAAAGGATGAACATGCAGGATTACAATTATGTTTCCGCAATAACAAGGGATGAACGCAGGATTACAATTTTGCTTCAGCAATAACAAGGGATGAACAGGCACTGGCATCGAATTCATACTGATGGCATCGATGTAATAATTTTTTACAGAAAGCAAAACACATTACAATCAAATAAAGTTTCAGTGATCCCAGGAATGCATCCGTAATGAGGCCACCTGTAAACCCTAGCAATGCACCCAGGACTCACGAAATCTGTGATGGGCATCTGCAAATCAAAGGAATACACCAAAATATCAATATCATCTATGAAGGCCAACTGCCAACCAAATAAACGCTTCAACCAAAAAATCATAATCAAATTAAGTATACTTCATTCCAAGTCCAATAAACTGCATAATTCACGTTACAGTAATCTGCCCAATCCACGTTAGTAATTCAACATAGAACCTGCATAATTCACAATACAATAATCCAAATAAATATCAGACCTACTCTAAATTCAAGACCATATTACATTTTCAAAACAAATTACGAACTATGCACTGAGTACAAGCGAAAAGTTTAGTCTTACAATATTTCAAACACAAAATTTAGTTTGTCCGCCATGACCAACAAATATTCAGAACAATATTACAAGTCAAATATTACTTCCACATTGAAATAAGAGACATTCAAAACTTAAAAGATGAATCTTCATAGCCGTCTCCATCTTCTTCTTCTTGTTTCTTTTTTTTTCCTACTTCTTCTTCTTTCTCAAAATATCCTTCACCTACACTTTGAGGGACGGATGAAGAAAAATTATAGTCAGTATTGACTCACTTTATAGGTAGAAATGACATCCCGAAACATAAATAGAAGTATCAAAGTGATGGCTAGCATTAAAGTGTCAATGTGCACAGTGTGTATTTTTACATAAGATTTTGGGCTAGCCCCATTTACCTTCTTCACGAGGGAAGGAAAATCTTATTCTTGGTCAGCAAATTCAACCTCTATCTGGATAATCTTATCCAGAATCAATTTCTGGTTGTCGGATATAGTCTTCATCTCTTTGAAGACATTCTCAAAGTTTGCAGCAACAAAATTGTATAGATCATCAACCCTGTCCTTAGTGTTTTTGATTCCATAAGTTGATGCTTTTCCAGATGTTGATGGTTTGCTTGCAGCTGCTGCCCGTTTTCTAAACATTCGAGTGAAGGTTAGTTTTCTCATGGGGCCTTTGTTTTTAATATAAACATCCCCTGCTAAGCTTGGGACAGAATGTTTATTAGCCATCGAGCATACAAATCCTCCGAAAGGGAGAGCTGTCCTTGCAGTTGGTTTTCCCACGAGATGTATCATTCTACTGAACATGTAGGAACCTATATCCATCCTTTTTTTCTTCTCCATATAATAAAGAAATTTTACTCTCTCGGGATGGATGGAAAACTCATGTCCAGTAGGGTTGAGTGTTTGAGATACGTAGGCATGCAACAATTTATACAAAGTTCTTAATTGATCTTTGTATACATTTTGAGGGGTCTTGGCACCCATTGAAACACCTGTAATCTCATGAATTGCATCCGTCATGGAAACATTATCAATATCTTTTATATCAAACTCAGGAACTGGATCAAATCCATAAAATTCGTTGATGACAGCAGCATTTACCCTAATCAGTTTCTCTCTCAGAAACACCAGTGGTTGATCCTCCTCTTTTTCTTTAATTTCAGCCGGAAGATTTGAGTAAAATTCTCTTACTATTGTTTGGAAGATTTTCTCAAGACAGGATTTGTTCAGTTTCTCCAATTGATAGAATTTCAATATATCCAGGAAAGCTTCGTCTTCGACATCATCCATCTTAATTGATCTTTCAGGCATAACAGCCTTTTTCTTGAAATATTTAATGTATATCTTCTTAGTTTTAGAGTCTTTAAATTTTTTTACCTCCTCTCCAGCCTGGGACTTATTTGATGATTGCTCTTCCTCTTCATTTTCCTCTTCTGATGAGGATTCAAAATCCACAGAGTAGGCTGATGACTCTGTATCCGTTGCCACCTTAGCCTTCGTTTGAGTACGCCTTCGATCTTCATAAGTTGAGTCTTCCGACGATTCTGTATCGAAGATAGATTTTCTGGTCTTTGTCGAGCAATGAGTGTTTTTAGCCTTTTTTGCACGTGGCTTGGCCGCCGCCTCCGCTTTCATTGTCGCTGCCGCCGCCGCTGCTTCCGCCGCTGCCCTTTCGGCCTCTGCCCTAGCGACCATAATCTTGGTTTTCGCCGCCCTTGCAAGTTCTGCCCTTCGGGCCTGTATCGCATCCCTTCGTGGATCATTCTCCTTCGGCGACGGTCGTTGTTTCTTCGGCGGCATTTTGATTAGAAGAGGGTTTGGGAGAGGGTTTGGGAGAAGGAAGAGGGTTTGAGAGAAGAAGAGGGAAAATTTGACCGTCTTATATGACCTTGGGAAGTGGAAAAAATTAGAATAGTTTTGAGTCTTAAATTAAATTTATTACTATTATTACTAGTATAAGACGGTCGAATTTATCACTATTATATTTAAAAAACTACTTTCCAAAATTAAATTTATTACTATTATTACTAGTATATATCCATGTGAAATCACTACATAAACCTTTGGAATTTTGAGACCTTAATTTTAAAAAATTCTTTTCCAAAATTAAATTTATTACTATTATTACTAGTATATATCCACGTGTTTCGTATAAATTATTGAAAAATTTGGCAGAAAAAACGTGGTGGAAACATATTTATTTAAAAAAATTTGACAACATATTTAAGAATGTGAAGTTTAAGACTCAATATTTCCATTTTACGAATATTTGATTAAATTTTTGAAAATAAGAAGACTATGTACTTGAAAAGAGTAAAATTGAAACACTCAATGTTGTCCTCTATTTTACTTTGTAATCATATTTAAGATGGATTTGAAGGCAAGATTGACGCTGGCAGCATAATCAATTCTATGACGTAACAAGTCATTGATGGGGATATCGTCGCTGATATATTGATTTGACGCAACAAGATTTGTTAATTATAAAGAGCAATGCTATAGTTAGCAAATGGGTGTAAGTTGTAAGAAGGTTGTAAAAGTTTGATTGTAGCCAAAACCAAATTGAGTTAACAAAATATTATATTTCATTAAATCCCAGCTTCGTCGCCGGAACATTCTCCAGAGATGTATACAAGAGGAGGACAAAAAACTGTAAAAAATGAAAAAATAAAAAAATAAAAAAGGATCTAGCCCTCACTGGCCTCCCGGAGGATCTCCGCAAAGTCCTGCAGGGTGCGCACACCCGCCCTATGGCACAGGCGGCAAAACACTTCCCTCTTCTCCAGAGAATCCCGTTCCTCCGGAGTGATAGGCAACAGGTCAAAGTTTGGCGCCGGATGAAGAGGTCGAGCGATAACCTCCAGTGACAACCCGCAGGAGGTCAGAAAGTTCTCAGCCGCTGCCAGCCAGTCATGGGCCGGAGGCGGCGCATAGGGTGCTCCATGCGAAGAGGCTCGGCGACGACTGGAAGAAGGCTCTGGCAATGGTTCCCAACCAGATGATCTTTTTGGAGCCATGTTAAATGTGCAACCTACTCAGATGAATGGGGACCCCTATGTACATTTATACACGTTCCTAATCGACTCTTCTTATTCCTTATTGGAAGTTGGGATATAATGTTAAAGTTACAACCAAATGCTTACAACACTCTTACAACCTTCACCCATTGCTGACATGTGGGCCATGGCCCACATGTCATCAATGGGTGAAGGTTGTAAGAGTGTTGTAAGCAAGCATTTGGTAGTAGACTTAGCATTATTGATGTCTTATTCCAGGCTTAGTTGGTTGTGCTGTTTGGCTTTTATATGGAAGGCCTAGGTTCGAGTCTGGTGTTTGGGTTCTGTAGAATTTTTCTATTGTTAACATTTTTTGGGTGCTATTATATGCTTTTAACTTAGTATGGAACAATTTTTGGGACTGTTAATGGCCATTCTTCGTTCCTCTAACACGAAGAATGGTACATTTAGGACGGAGGTAGGACGGAGAATTGTACATTTAGGACGTCGAATGGTACATTTAGGACGGAGAATGGTACATTTAGGAATGTTCTGTAGGGTTGTGAATTTTAAATAGTTTGGTTGTTTAGTTTTGTTTTGAATCTATATAAATTGGTTTTGAAGGCTCGTGAAGATGAATTAGTTTGGCTGTTTGACTGTTAATGGTCATTCTTCGTTCCTCTAACACGGAGAATGGTAAATTTAGGACGGAGAATTGTACATTTAGGACGGCGAATGGTACATTAGGACGGAGAATGGTAAATATAGGAAGAAGAATGATAGATGTAGGACGGAGAATGGTCCATATAGGACGGAGAATGGTACATTTAGGACTGTTCTGTAGGGTTGTGAATTTTAAATAGTTTGGCTGCTTAGTTTTGTTTTGAATCTATATAAATTGGTTTTGAAGGCTATGAATTAGTTTGGCTGTTTGGCTGTTAATGGCCATTCTCCGTTCCTCTAACACGGAGAATGGTACATTTAGGACGGAGAATTGTACATTTAGGACGGCGAATGGTACATTAGGACGGAGAATGCGGAATGTTGGACGGAGAATGATACATGTAGGACGGAGAATGGTCCATATAGGACGGAGAATGGTACATTTAGGACTGTTCTGTAGGGTTGTGAATTTTAAATAGTTTGGCTGTTTAATTTTGTTTTGAATCTATATAAATTGGTTTTGAAGGCTGTGAATTAGTTTGGCTGTTTGGCTGTTAATGGCCATTCTCCGTTCCTCTAACACGGAGAATGGTACATTTAGGACGGAGAATTGTACATTTAGGACGGCGAATGGTACATTAGGACGGAGAATGCGGAATGTTGGACGGAGAATGATACATATAGGACGGAGAATGGTCCATATAGGACGGAGAATTTATTTTAAATAAGGTAAAATCTGTGTTGGGAAATGGCGAAATCTCTTGGATATGATTACACTGAGATGTTGTATTAATGGTAAAATCTGTGTTGGGAAATGTCGAAATCTCAGAAGTGAGCCGTCTTAGGCGTCATTATATCACAGTCCATTTTATTTATAAAAAAAATAATCATGTTAAAAATTAGTATTAACAAAAGTAAAATTTGCTCAATATGGAGAATCGAACTCATAAAAAATATCATGATAAACTCTACAATTCTCTATGCATTTAAGAGTTGTATTTTGAAAATATACTTGAGCTCTAATGATGGATACTGAAAAGACACTTTAGTTTATATTGCCTCCAAAATTCAAACTAAAATTTACCAAAATATTGTCTCCAAAGTTTAATTTACATAGCAGAATGTGATATCATTAAATAAATCCAAATAGAGATTTAATGGCATTCATTAACCCAATTAGAGATCACAATAAGTACAAAAGCAAAATTTAAAACTTCTATAAGGGGCAAATTGGAGAGATTTTGTTTTGTTGGACATATTAAATGGATTTTCTTAATCTTGGTGAAAATAGAAATAGGACTATATTTTTAGGACGGAGGGAGTATAAAGAAATGCATGCATGCATGCATGCTAATGTTTTCACCATTCACCCCAGGAATGATAGATCGTATCTAAATCATTATACCACTCGTACACAGGTTCTCCTGGTACTGGGATTACATTATCAAAGGGTTTTTTAAACGTCTGAATTGAATAACAAATTTTCCAGAGTTCGTCGTCGAAGATCACGTTGAAGCACCCACGTATGTCGAGCAGGCGAAGACCCTTGCAGTTGCATATGATAGATCGTAGCGTGTCTCCATTGAACATGCCGAATCCCATATGTAGGTGCTCGAGACGCGGCATCGAATCAGCCACGGCCTTTCCCTCCGCCTCGTTTTTCGTGTTCTTCACGAATCTGTTCCTGAGCATGTAAGATGGAGGGGGCATGTCCCTACTCAGCTTGACCAGACGACGGCAATAATTTCTGGCAGAAATTATTCCAGTCGACGTGATGTAGAGGCAGTAGCTAATGTCGAGTTCTTCCAGCACAGGGAGAAACTCCAAGTGTCTCACGAAAGTTTCATCACTCACGTCGCACTTCGGAATGTGCAGAACCCTTAGAAATTTTCCACTGTATTATAAAAATGGGAAAACATGAATAAAAATTAACAAAAGTATACGTAAAATTTTGTAATAGAAAAAATAAAGTATTAGAATAAGACCAAATAAAATTTTACACTGGCCTTAAACATGCAAAAGAGAAGGCTGCTTCGTCGAGCTTGTACGCGGAGAGGGACCCTAGATGTCCCTCACTGCGAGCCACGAGCTTCATTACGGTCAAACTAATCTCAGCGGTTTGCTGGGTCCTCCGGCACCACTGTACCAAGTCGACGTTGGACCAATAGTCTAAGGGACCGTTGAGCGCCTTCCACCACGAACGGTAAACTGGGGCCACGTTGCACATTACCTCGTCCGTCGGCATCCCCGACAGTACCAGTATCATCGAGAGAATTTCGGTAGGGATGACGGCCCATCTGCTGCAGTTGATCTTGCTCCTCTCCATTGCGACTGTTCTTCTTCTTCTTTCCTTTGTTTCTCTCTAGTCGGATGGGTTATCTTCTTTGGAAAAGGCTATTTAACCCTCGTTTACGCGGGTGTATGTAACCCGCTCGTTGAGGGGTGTGACCGAACAAGTCACGAATCTATTGGAAAATAACGGTAATGCCACTGTATTAATATTAGCAATTAGTCGTTTGGGCTTCCAACATATTTGGGTGATGTCATCTCCCATTATGTGGCATCTGACATGGCAGATGACATAACAGCTGACATGGCAAATTTTAACCCCAAAAATTAATTACCCAAATTTTTTTAATGTTAATGTCAATATTAATATTAATGTTAATGCTAATGCTAATGTTAATATTAATATTAATGTTAATATTAATCAATGTTAATTTAATATTAAATTATTTATTTACTATTAATGTTCATTTTAATATTAATTTTATTGTTAAATTTTGTCATGTCAGCTGTCATGTTAGCAACCATGTCATATGCCACATAATGGAAGATGGTATCACCCAAATTTTTTGGCAGCAAATAGCATTTTTGTAATATTAGTTTTAATTATATTGTAAATTTTAAATTAACAGAAAAGCCAATGTAGATTTAATATTAATGCTACTGTAAAAAAATTTCGATCATACCTCGATACTTACGTTTGTCGACCGAGTTACCGTCTTCATCGTTATCAAGTTTTTACCCAAATCATCGTCATCGCTGGGGCGTGATGCCGTACGAGCCTGGAGTTGCGCTCGTGCAAGGCAAGATAACAGATTCACAATAGTGTTTATAGCTCAAATTGATAACATAAGCAGCGGAAGGAAAACGTTACAATGGCTCTGAATAGCCCAACTCATCATGCCAATTGGCTACAACGCTCATGATCTCTCTAGCTCACAAAGGAGTACATTGTTCCATACATTATGCCTCTTTATAGCCAACAAGTAGTCTTCGGCTGAACATCTCGTAAGTCCGAACGCCAATGCGGTAGCTCCTCTTGAATGCTAAGGACTCCATGCATCTGGAAGTCCAAGCCGAGCCCCGCCTCGAGCCGAACCTATCATGAACTTGTCCACCACCGTGTCCCTGCGACAGATACAGTTAGACATAATCTTATCATAAACATTGTGATCGTGCTCATCTATGTCCCATTTTGCCTAGCCTGCAAGGTTAGAACTTTACATAAGAAATCATATCATTTCACTCAACCAACCAACCGTAAACTTAAACATATGCATAAGGGTGGCAGTCACTGCGCCTGCACCCAGCGCTAATTTCAGCCCACCGGCCCTATCTATATGAAGGTCACGGTGTTTCTGTCATGACCCGCACCCTGATTAGGGGCACGAGTACGTGGTAACATCCACCCTGATTAGGGGCACGAGTACGTGGTTACGCCCTATCTATATGAAGGTCACGGTATTTCTGTCATGGCCCGTACCCTGATTAGGGGCACGAGTACGTGGTTACGTGGTTACGTCCAGCCTCGAGCCGAACCTATCATGAACTTGTCCACCACCGTGTCCCTGCGGCAGATACAGTTGGACATAATCTTAACATAAACATTGTGATCATGCTCATCTATGTCCCATTTTGCCTAGCCTGCAAGGCTAGAACTTTACATAAGAAATCATATCATTTCACTCAACCAACCAACCGTAAACTTAAACATATGCATAAGGGTGGCAGTCCCTGCGCCTACACCCAGCGCTAATCTCAGTCCACCGGCCCTATCTATATGAAGGCCACGGTGTTTCTGTCACGACCCGCACCCTGATTAGGGGCACGAGTACGTGGTCAACGGTATCCTGTCAGAAAAATGAGCAAGTACAAATACCAACAGCAGTTCCATATGAATTGACAAATACTATAAAAGACATTATAATGAAATACAAGACAAAGATATAGGCGACTTGGAAACCATTTGAAGCCGAGTTACAACCCTTGGACCAAACAAGGACCGGGGTTGTAACCCTTCTTACAAATAGAACTTAGTCTCAAATCATGGTATAGTATAAAAGCAGGTAGAGGATGTGAGTAATGGAAACATAGCATGGTGAGAAATACGGAAAGTAAAGCTGAACTGGAATATAAGATACGACAATAAATGTAAAATGTGATTTGAATTATTAGAGCGATATGTGATCTGCTAGGGAGTCATGGTGTTCCCTGAACTGTAGCCGGTGCACCTCTCTGCACTGCTGCCATAGCTAGCTGATGCAAGTTCTCCATGGTCTGTCGCAGCAATGACCATGGCCTGTCATCACGCAATGACCATGGACGGTTCACTCCGTAATTCATCTTTGGCATCCTTATGTGTAAGACTATGATCGCTTCGATACGGGTTGCTAGACCAATATCTGAAGGATCCCAAACCTACTGATATCATAGCTTATCACAACACTTGACGGTCGCAACCCGTCCTAATGATGTGCACCATAAATACCATACATAATTCCCTCCTTTGAACTACTAGGTTGAATTAAGATGATGTGCACCATAAATACCATACATAAATACCTACACTGGACGGTCGCAACAATATCATAGCTTATTGAGTATATTATATTGACATTGCTTGTCCTCCATTCGTAGTTGATCGTTCTCGACAGGTTTTGATATTATATATGTTGTTAAATAGTAGAACTAGACAGCGTTCTACGTCGTTTCTGCGGTGTAGGCTGGGACGCTGTCACGTTATGGAATGGCTTCTCTGGAACCATCCTGGATGTATAGCTTTGTTAATCGGGGTCCTTTCAACGCAAGTAGCTAGCTCCGATGCAAGTCCCCGCTAAACCTGTGCTGATCGAAGAAACTACGTTGTCGACAAGTTGTCCATAACCGTGCGAAGACATATTTTCCTTTTAGTTATTAAGACATAGCCTACATTATCTTTGAAAACTCAATCCCTTTTCCGTGTTTGTGCCCTTGCATTTATCCTTTCATTCGCAACAACATTATCAATTTACCTAGGAAGGGGGTCGAGAAGAGGAGGGTCAGCCACTCACATTGAGTTTACTTCAGGCGAGAGAATGGATCTTAATTCAACCATTCCCGTTCGTTCGAGTCAATCGATCCCGACCTATCAGTCCCGACCGAATCAATAGCGACAGTGTTCCTTTCTCGCGCACCCTATCACGACCCGCACCCGGAGTAAGGGCATTCCATAACGTAACAGCGTCCCAGCCTACACCACAGAAACGACGTAGAACGCTGTCTAGTTCTACTTTCTAACAACAGTTAGATATTACAACCTGTCGAGAATCAAGGGTCGTCGTCTAACCCAGCTATGGCAGTCTATTCTTGTGTATTGCTCCTTCAACCAATCCATTCCTAGGCCAAGGGACCGATTCAGCCCGCAGCAAAAGGGTCGTCGTCTAACCCAGCTATAGTCCGTGATGTCTTGACATTGCCAGTAGCCTTCACACCCTTTCACTGCTTAACAAATGCACGTGACACGGGACGGTGCTTGCTATACTTCGATAGCCCAACAAAACTCTTTTCTAATGTGTTCGTGCAACGACTTGACAAGCAAGGGCTACGTTAAGCCTAGCAACGAGGGAAATACGACTTAAACTACGGGACAAGCGAATGTTAGTATTAATTGTAGTTCCAATTACATTTTAAATAAAAAAGAATGCAATTTTAACTTTAACTAGTTTGAAGTAAATGTTAAATCCAAAACTATTTTTAATTTTAGTAGTCATTTTAGTTTCATAATATTGTAAATGTTTAAATTAACATGAATGCCACGGTATTAGAAACCTAGCTAGCTGATGTCACGTTGCTCGGGGCTCGGTTAGTGTTCGTCTAAACTAGTACGTGCCAACTAGTTATTAGTAATGATAACCAAAAATTGAATTTTAAGTTTAAAATCTAGTCGAGCTCGATCCTTCCTCTTTATCCCATCTCCCATACTCTCTTTCTCTCTCTCTATCTCTCTCGGGTTCTTTCTCACATGCTGTGTTCCTTAACGCAACAGGTCCCGTAGCATTAAATGCTCTGCATGCGTTATTCTACACAATTTAATAATAAACACTGATACCATCATTAGAAGAGCAAAGGTTGTCTTGGAAGTCGTAAAAAATTACTTTATATTGTCTTGTCAATACTTT
>JANAVB010030546.1:0-31459 GCA_029216955.1 Iris pallida
AGTATCGGTCTCATGATTTCTCATCATTCTGTAAAGAACATGGAATCATAAATGACGACGGCTCCGTACTCTCCTCATCCAACGGAGTAGCAGAAAGGAAGAACAGAACGTTGACAGAGATGATGAACTCTATGCTGTTGACTGCGGGTCTTCCAAAGAGCTTCTGGGAGAAGCTGCATTAACGGCTACTTTCATTCTCAATAGAGTACCGTATGCAACTTCGGACATAACCCTCATGAACTCTGGTTCAAAGTCAGACCTAACTTGAATGTCATTCGAGTGTGGGGTGTCTGGCTTATGTGAAGCTCCCAGATCTGAAGATTCAGAAGCTGGGGACTAGGACTACTAAGGCTATCTTCTTGGGTTATGCGAGAAGAGTGATGCTCGGAGATTCCTTGATATAGAATCAAATTATCATTGAATCTCGCGATGCTGAATATTTTGAAGACAAGTTTGCAAGGCACAAAAATATTATTCTCGCGGATCTTCCGGAGAATGATGAGAGTGCAAAGCAGACAGAAGTCCTTATCGAACCAGTAGTCCAAGAAGAAGCTATTGTCGAAGAGACACCAGTTGAACCAGAACTCGCTGAGCCGTCAACTAAGCGAGTAGAGGCCGAAAGACTTCGGAGATGACTTCGTCACCTATCATGTGGAAGCAGATCCGCTTACCTATGATGAAGCGATGAAGACCAGAGATGTTGTATTCTGGAAGGAGGCGATAGACAATGAGATTGACTCAATCACCTCCAATAATACATGGGTGTTAGTTGACCTGCCAGAAGGAGCAAGACCCATCGGATGCAAATGGATCTTCAAGAAGAAGATGAAAGCAGATGGAACCATCGACAAATTCAAGGCCAGGCTAGTGGCCAAAGGGTTTGCTCAGAAACAGGGGATCGACTATTTTGATACTTATGCTCCAGTAGCTCGGATGACAACCATCAGATTTTTAATTGCTCTAGCAGCAATACACAAACTAGTGATACATCAGATGGATGTGAAAACGCATTCCTTAATGGCGAACTAACCGAAGAGATCTACATGCAACAACCAGAAGGATTTGTCGTCAGAGGTCTGGAAGACAAAGTCTGCAAGTTGATGAAGTCTCTATATGGTTTGAAGCAAGCTCCCAAAATGTGGCATGAGAAGTTTGACAAAGTGATAAGGTCAAATGGCTACAAGGTCAGTAAAACAGACAAGTGTGTCTATACTAAGTTTGCTGACGGAAGAGGAGTTATCGTTTGTCTATACGTTGACGACATGCTAATCCTAGGTACGGATTTAAGCTGTGTCACAGAGACAAAGAAATTTCTCTCGACCAAGTTCAGTATGAAGGACTTGGGGGATGCGATGTTATCTTGGGGCTCAAGATCATCCGGACAGGCACGGGAATAGCACTGTCACAATCTCATTACAGAAGAAATGCTCACTCGATACGGGTATCAAGATCTTCCTATAATTGATACACCGTACCGGAGTGATCAGAAGCTGGAGCCAAATTCGAGAGAAAGCGTCAAGCAGTTGGAGTACGCCAGCGTCATCAGAAGCTTGATGTACGCTACTACTGCCACAAGGCCTGACATAGCTTTTGCGGTGGGAATGCTGAGTCGGTTCACTAGCAACCCAGGCGTTGAACACTAGAACGCTGTGAAGCGTGTTATGAGATATCTAAAAAAGACTCAGACATTTGCACTATACTACAGCGGAGATCCGTCAGTAGTGGAAGGCTTCAGTGATGCTAGCTGGTGTTCAGAGGTGGAGAGCGAGTATTCTACAGGTGGATTCATATTCGTTTTGGACGGAGCTGCTATATCGTGGAAATCGAAGAAGCAGACAATATTTCTCGCTCCTCCATGGAATCTGAATTCTTTGCATTGGATGCTGCTGCAGATGAACAGAGTGGCTTCGGGAGCTCATGTATGATCTTCCAGTGGTTGGAGCTCAGATACCGGCAATCCCGATATACTGTGACAACCAGGCGGCAGCAGCAGTAGCATCAAATGAACTCTTTAACGGGAAAAAGGACTATACGGTTAAAGCACAGAGCATGAACGATCTCATCAAACGAGGCGTCATTGCAGTGATCGATGTTCGAAGTCAGGAGAACCTGGCGGATCCGTTCACGAAAGGCCTCAAACGACAGCTGTCGAGGACACAGCAAGAAGATGGGTTTGAAGGCATTCTAATATTGTGTCATTATAATCCTATCAATAAATTTTATGTTATTGGTTCAAAGAGAAATCTACCAGATATCTAATTTTTGATTCAAGGGAGGACTATTGACTGGAAAATATTAGTTAACAGTGGGTACTTGTTCTGCGAACATGGAAGGGTTTCGGACCCAGAACCACTGATGTCTACTATAAATTTTCTACGGAAAATTGATCCTGTGGGAAGGATGGCATAATGCCTTAATGAGTTCTCAGACTGAGTGAAGGTCTGTTATGCTTTACAGGAAGCATGGTAGCACAACACTACAAGGAGTGTGACTCCATGCTATGTGTGGCGGTGACTCCACCATGAGGTTCTCAAAGAAGGTAAATCTTCGGCTATGTTAGCCAAGTCACAGCGACGTAGCACCGCAAATAGGCAGTTGGCCTAATGCTGTATATTGAATTAAAGAGGGATGTAGTCAGCACTACAAAAGGAGGTGTTCCTCATGTTACGGGTGGCACGACACCACAATGAGGTAAACCCGGCTAGGGATAAAGCCTCGCCTTGCAAGCCATGTCGTAGCGGCGTAACACCGCACAGAAGCGTAAGGCTTTATGCTGGGTAGTTTGGCACTACAAAGGGGCTAGACCTCATGCTACGGGTAGTATGACACTACGATGAGGTTCCCGGTGATTCGGGGTAAGGTCCTCGGCTTAAGGCCATGTCATAGCGGCGTAGCACCGCAAAGGAAGCGTTGGACGCTTCATGCCATGTCTCTTTAATAAAGAACTCACCTATAGTGTATGGACAAAGAGATATCAGGCCGTCTCTTGAGGGTAAATTTGTAGATGCCCAAAATACATACATTGAAATCCAGGCTGGCACAAGGCCTTTAATGTGCAGCCAGAAGCATAGATAACTACATTATGTGAGTGGGAAAAATTACAGCTGTGGTACAGAATTCAAGGCGTAGTCCATTCTTGTATCATACTGTTGTTCAACCCATGCGGGAAGATTCAAGTCGTCAGCGACATCTATCCTAATGCATAATGGACAGTTATTATGTGGAACGCTTAACTCATATATATAGAGATATGTGGAGGATTGTTGGTGTTTTATTCTTTGAGTTGTGTGTTCACAACATTCTATTGTTAAAAGATAGTCCCACATCGGAAAATCATACCAATATGTATCTCTATATTACTTATGAAAGAATAGAGATGCACATGGGTTGAGGCCCAATGGAGGGTGCCATGTGGGGGAATTTTACATAGAGGTGAGAATAAGAAACCAACTTTTGGCCAAAGAGATAATTTAATATTGGAGCTAAGCCCCGAAGGGGCTTAGCGACTCGGACTCGGACTCGGACTCGGGCTCGGGCTTGGGCTTGGGCTAATGGGCTTTTGAGGCTTAATGTGGCTTTTTGATGGCACTTTGCACTTAGCACGACAGCTCGTCGCAAGGCGCATTGTGCGCTTTAGTTGCGCTCGTGCGCCAGCCTCTGCGCGGCCCTCCGTGGCGAACGGGGCGTACGGGGCGTACGGAGCGTACAGAGCGTACGGGACGTACGGGTCGTACGGGTCGAGCGGGTCGAGTGGGTTGTTCAAATATATAACGTCCGCGGGTCTTGTGGGCTCAGATCCGGAAATGGCTCAGATCCAGAAAATTCGGATCTGGCATTAAACCAGGGCGTGCGTTCAGAATTTGAAAAGCCCATCTCGTGCCTATAATATCAGAAGCATCTCCTCTCTCCAAGGTTACTAAAAATATTCAGAAATTTTCCAGAGAGAGAGAAGTGCTGCTGCTATTCCGAGAGTCGACATTTTTGGCCAGCGTTCTAAAGTTCTCTTCGAACTTGCTGGTTCCTGGAGGCTTGTCCGTAAGGCGGATATAGCTTTGAGCGCCGGTGATCTTTCACCCCAGCAGGCTTTCTTCTTCCTCTGTTGCCTTCGAGAATACTGTGGCTTCTCTTTAGAAGTTATACGGTCCTGTTGCCTTCGAGAATACTGTGGCTTCTCTTTAGAAGTTATACGGTTCAGTTGCCTTCGAAAAATATTACGAATCTTTTTAGATTCTCGTAATACAACATCACCTTCTTTAGGGTGTTGTTGCTGGAAATATTGTCTTTACAATTGTTTCTGAAATCGTGTTTTTTCATCGATTGTTCGCCAAGGGACTAACAATATATATATATTTTTTTTATATATATATATATATATAATATATATATATATATATATATATATATATTATATATATATATATATATATATATATATATATATATTTTTATTTATATATATATATATATATATATTTTTATATTTATATATTTTATATATTTTATATATATATATATATATATATATATATATATATATATAATATATATATATATACTTATATATATATATATATATATATATATATAGATATATATATAATATAGGCTTAGACTTAAGACTAGGGGTGCACTATCCGAATGGAGTAGGAGGGCGTTTGGAGATATATTTGCTGAAGCAAGGGCAGCAAAAGAGAAGGTCGAGAAATCAGAGACCAAATTTGAAGATGATCTGAGCCAGGAAAACAGAAGCAAGCTTAATGAAGCCATTGCTCACCTGCGGTAGAGGGCGAAGGTTGAGGAGATGTACTGGAGACGGAAGGCTAGAAAAAAATGAGAGGGAGAAAGAGATAAAAACTCTAAATACTTCCGCGGGTCTGTGTTAGCCAGGCATAAGAGACATCATATCCACTCCATTCAGAGCTCTGAAGGTAAACTCCTATCTACGCCGACGGAGATCAAAGAAGGGGCTATTTCTCAATTCACATCCAGTTTTGCCAAAGCTCGTGTGGTCGCGGATGACCAATTCCTAGTGGCCATCCAGGAGCTGGTTACGGAGATGGACAACAAGGCGCTAGAAGCATTGCCTACTCAGGAGGAAGTTCTAGAGAGTGTGCTAAAGCTGGACTCTTCGAGATGCCCAGGACCGGATGGATTCACATGGAGTTTTTTCATTCTAGTGGAAGATCATAAAAGAAGACGTTTGCCAAGATGTTACTTTCTTCTTTCAGAGATTTCAGGTCCAGAGATCGATGTCCAGTACCTTGCTGGCGCTTATACCTAAAAAAAAAATGCCCCTCAAGGATTCTTGATTTCTGGCCCATAAGTTTATGCAATTTCAGCAACAAAATTATTTCAAAAATCCTTGCGAAGTGTCTATCTCCGCTCCTTCCGCGCCTCATCTCGGAAAAGCAATCAAGATTCGTGAAAGGCAGTGAAATAGCTGATAATATCATATTAGCCCAATAGATGTTCGCAGATTTGGGTACCAAAAAGAAGAGGGGTGGAAATGTGGTGCTAAGGGTAGACATGGAAAGGGCTTATGATAGAATTGATTAGAAATACCTGATCTGGTTCCTACGGAGATTCGAATTCAGCAAAGTTTGGATAGATATGATTTGGAAACTGATTTACAATGTCTAGTTTTCTAATTATCAATGGAGAAACCTCAGGCTTCTATCAATCATTCAGGGAGGTTAGATAGGGAGATCCGCTTTCTCCAAGTCTTTTTATTCGTGCTATAGAAGGTCTGAGCCACAATCTCATCCAGTTGGGCACTGACAGAGGTTTTGTCCACTACTCGCAACCTAATGGATGTCCACTTGTGACCCATCTAGCATATGCTGACAATATCATTATTTTTCCTTAGAAAACAAAAGGTCTTTTCAAAAAGTAATGAATATCCTGTCGTGCTACGAAGAGACCTCGAGGCTAACGTCTAAATATGGGTAAGAGCCAACTGGTGGTCAATCAGACATGGTGCAGCCTAAGCGCACGATCCTGGAGGTGGTGATAGGGGTTAAAGTAAAAATTACAACTATATAATATTTAGGATGTCCCCTGACTAGTGGTAAGCGCAAAGCGATATTTTTCGAACCCTTGATCCAGAAGTTCAGGGATAGGATTTCTGCTTGGCATGGTAAAATCCTATCCATGGGAGGGAAGCTTATTCAGTTACGGCATGTGCTGGCGGCAATCCTGAAATATGCACTGGCGATTTATGCACCACCGAAAAAAGTGCACCGACTCATCGAGAAGCAAATGATGTGCTACTTCTGGGGATCACAAGATGGCATTCAGAAAAGGAGATGGGCTTCCTGGTTGAGTATCGCTCGTCCTACGGTGGAAGGCGGGGATGGGGTTATATCTTTGGAAGACCTGATCTCGTCAAATTCGGTGAAGTTGTGGTAGAAAATCTGGACGAACGGAGCTCGTTGGTGTAAGTTTTTTACGTGCGAAGTACCTCAATGGTGGACCCCAACCAGCTTATATTTACCTCCAGAGCTTCGTACATCTGGAAAAAAATTTAGAGGGGCGGTCGATGGGGGACTAGTATATTTACCTATCCTTAGGCAACGAAGCTAGCTCCATCTGGTGGAAAAGGTGGTTGGATGGGGAGCTAATTTCTAGGGTAGCTGGAGGGGAGTCCACGAGAATTTAAGAGCTATCCGATGGGATATGGGGCTGGGATAAGAGCCTAGTACAAGTTGCCCTTCCTCCAGAGCAAGTGGCCAAGTTTCTAGGATAAGGCCTATGCCTAGCGGGCGGAGATGAGCAAAAGAGCTGCTCTATCTGTGCGAATAGGATATATTCGCTCAGATCGGCATGGGGAGCTCTCAAGGCAGGAGGGCCTTAAGATGACATAGCAGCGGGCATATGGAACAAATGTAGCAGAAATAAATAGGTTGTGCTAATATGGAGGGCGATCAAGGGCAAGCTTGCCATGGATGAGAAGCTTCAAATGATCGGCATCCACTTGGCATCTAGATGTATTTGCTGCTCTTCCCCATAAGAAGAAACCACAGAACATGTTCTGCTATTGGAAGAAATGGCTAAGGCCATCTGGGAGCATTTTCAGATCAAATAGGGAGTATCCAATCCTTCGACAAACTTAAAAGCCTTCCTGCTTCACTTGTGTAGTTGCAACCAATACATGCAGTCAATAGTAGCAATGATAATTATTTGGAAGGTGTGCAGAAACAGAAAGAAAAGAAGCATCCAGGCAGATTCAGAGAGTTGCCTACAGATGCACTCACGAGCAGGAGGGGGGATTCTATAGTTTTGTGTAGTCTGTGGATCTCTAGATGTTTATAATTGTTGGTGTTTTTCCTTAGAGCCTAGAAAGATAGTCCCATATTGCCTAGGCCAAATGGATTGTATCTCTACATAAAGCTTTGCTTGTGTTGAGAGATCGCATGAGGTGTGGCACATGGATGCCATGTGGGTGACATATGGGAGTATTTTTTTAGTGGAAAGATGGCTAACCCAACAAAGAAGCATTAATGCTTTTTGTCATGCTCATGGGATAATTTTCCTACGGAGCTATGCCCCGAAGGGGCTTAGTGACTCGAACTCGGACTCGGACTCAAGGGTGCATAGTGGCGCTTTGTTGGTGCACTTTGCACTTAGCAGTGGTGCGCTCATCTTCTGCGTGAGTCGCATGTGCAGGTGCATGCGCAGGGGCCACTTAGGTGCACGCACAGGAGCTGCATAGGAGCCGCGGGGCTGCGGTGTAGCTGCACGCTTGCGGTGCTGTGCTGCGCGCGTATGGTGCTGCGTTGTGCGCCTGCGTGCTTGCTGTGCTGCGCTGCGCGCCTGCACGCTTGCTGTCTGCGCTGCGCACCTGCACGCTTGCTGTGTTGTGCTGCTCTCCAGCGCACTTGAGGTGTTGCCATGTTGTTATGCTGCTACGCGGTTGCACGCGGGCTAATGGGCTGAGTGGGCTAAGGGGCACAGGCAGTTTCTGATGTGGCTGATTGGAAGTTTTGAGCGGGTTATGAAAAGATTGAGTCAATTAATCAGATCCATCTTTATGGGATTTGAATTTAATTCATTCAAATATTTCTATTATTCGCTCCTATCTTTTTGGAATCAGTTACGGCCCGGATTTGGATTAGGGTTTTGGCCCTCCTCTATAAATACTCTCTTCGTGTCTTTATTGAGGACTTACGCTAAAATAAAGAGACGAAGAGAGTTGTGCCGCCGTAGCCATTGGAGTCCTTGGAGTTTCTCGAGTTCGTGAAAGGAGGGTGACAGCGAGCGTTTCAGAAGTTCTTTCGAACTTGTTGGTTCCTGGGAGCAGATCGCAATAGGGTGAATCTTGCTCTGAGCAACGGTGATCTTAATCACCCCAGCAAAACAATTGTGATCTTAATCACTCAAGCAGAATTATGATGATTTATTTCACCTGCTAACTTGCTTTCAATCCAGCAGAATTGCGGTGATTTATTTCGCCTGCTAAGTTGCTTTCAATCCAGCATAATTGCGGTGATTTAATTTTGCCTGCTAAGTTGTTTTCATTAACTTGTAGAGATCGAGATTTCATCTAATGATCTGTTTTGGGAATAACAATCTCAAAGCAAGATTTAAGTCAAATGGAGAACAATCGTGCATAACTTCTCGACACAAGTTTTAAACTTGAGAAGTTTGACGGGGAGCATTACAATATTTGGAAGAGAAATGTCAGCCTTAATCTTCAACTCATGAGTGTCGACTATGTATTGACAGATCCTGAGCCTTTGATTCCAGAGGGTGAAAATGCTCGAAGGGTTGCTGAAGCGACAACTTTGCAGTCGAAGTGGAGGTGGGATAACAACCTCTGCATGTTGTTGATCCAGAACTCGATGAAGGACACTCTAGCGGAGTCATACAACAAGATGGTCAATGCAAAGGACGTCTGGGAATTTATAAAAATCTCTACAAGGTAGATGAGAACAGAAATAAGATCCATATGACCGAAAAGGTATGGAGGATACACTTTGAGGACGACAAAACCATGTTGCCTCAAGTCAAGGAGTTCCTCAAGTTACGTCAGAAGCTGGCGGATGACGGCATGCCCTTGGTCGATGCTTTTGTCGTCGGGGGTATTATCGCCAAGCTCCCACCTGGGTGGAGCAACTTTATCATGGACATGCACCGCAAGAAGATGGAAGTGGATCTGGAATGCCTCTTGCACTAGATACATGGCACAAAAACTGAAATACAAAGCCAAAATAGCCTAGGAGGCATTTTACCAAACACTTGGGGGCTCTCCTCAGATTTCTCTATGGAGGGCTCTAAAACATTATATAAAATGCTCAAAAATGAGGTATAGAGCATTGGTCACCTCACCAAGGGTACCCCTAACCAAAGTGAGTGCTCCTATATGTGTCATGCATGAAGAATGATCTCTAAATCAACAAAATGCAAGGGTTTACCTATTGGGTGGTTGAATCTCCAATGTATTCTCTTGTGCAATGCTCTTGTGTCAAGTTTGACACAATTTCCCCTTGCTTGGACACTTCCCCACGAGCTCCCTTGATCTTTTAGCTCCTAGCCTTGAAGAAGGAAGGTTTTGGAGGAGTCTAGGAGAATTTGGGAGAAATTTAATAGTGGAAAGGAAGGAAAAGGGAGAGGGCTTCTTCTAGGGTTTCTATTAGGGGTTGTGGAGGCTTATGAATAAAGAAGAAGGTGAATTAATTCACTAATATTTCAGCCAAGAAAGGGAGCCCTAAACCCCTCCTAAAATGAGTAATTTGCCTCTCAAGTCATCATGAATCCTCTCCTAATCAAAGGACTAATGGTGCACTAAGTGTGGGACTCAAACTTGTCTAAACTAAGTCTAACATGACTAAAATGATGCTAAAAGTGCTCATCCTAGGTTGTGGGCTCAAGTAGTCATCTATAATCTAGTTGGGTTCACAAGTTAAGGTTCAAATAGTGGGCTAAACTAACAATGAATGAAACCTTATCAATAAATGACTTAAATAATATTCAGATAATATAGATAATAAAATTACAAAAATATCCCTATTTTTGAAATGTGGTAGTGACACTTAGCAACTCGGACTTGGACTCGGGCTCAAGGGCGCAAAGTGGCGCTTTGTTGGCGCACTTTGCACTTAGCACGTCAGCATCGGCGCATGGAGCCTTGTGCGCAGTTGGTGCGCTTGTGCGCTCATCTTCTGTGCGAGTCGCATGCATAGGGGCCGTGCAGGTGCACGCATAGGAGCTGCACAGGGGCCGCGCAGGTGCACGCACAAGAGCTGCACAGGAGCCGTGGGGCTGCGGTACAGCTACGCGCTTGCGGTGCTGTGCTCCGCGCCTGTGTGCTTGCGGTGCTGCTCTGCACGCGTGTGGTGCTGCACTACGCGCCTGTGCTCTTGCTGTGCTGCGCTGCGCACCTGCGCACTTGTGGTGCTGCCGTATTACTATGCTGTTGTGCGGTTGCACGCCGGCTGACGGGCTGAGCGGGCTAAGGGGCACAGGCGGTTCCTGATGTGGCTGATTGGAAGATTTGAGCGGTTATGGAATGATTGAGTCAATTAATCAGATCCATCTTTTGTAGAATTTGAATTTAATTCATTCAAATCTTTCCATTATTCCTTTCTATTTTTTCGCAATCAGTTACAACCAGGATTTGGATTAGGGTTTCGGCCCTCCTCTATCTTCATGCCTTCTTTAAGGACTTACGCTAAAATTAAGAGACGAAGAGAGTTGTGCCGCCGCAGCCATTGGAGTCCATTGGAGTTCTTCGAGTTCGTGAAAGGATGTGACAGCGAGCGTTCCAAAAGTTCTTTCGAACTTGCTGGTTCCTGGGAGCAGATCGCAATAGGGCGAATCATGCTTTGAGCAACGGTAATCTTAATCACCCCAACAAAATAATTGTGATCTTAATCACTCAAGCAGAATTGTGGTGATTTATATCGCCTGCTAAGTTGCTTTCAATCCAACAGAATTACGGTGATTTATTTCGCCTGCTAAGTTGCTTTCAATCCACCAGAATTGCGATGATTTAATTTTGCCTGCTAAGTTGCTTTCATCAACTCGTGTTCTCGTAGAGATCGAGATTTCCATCTAACGATCTGTTTCGGGAATAACAGTAATGTTTTGGACTAGTATGAATACGAAAGCTTCTTCTTATATATATATATATATATATATATATATATATATATATATATATATATATATATATATATATATATATATATATATAAAGCAAGAATATTATTGATCGAATGCGAGTTCCAACTCAGGCTACAAAGCATCAAATTACTCCAACTCCAACAAAATCATATGTGCATGCCGACACTTAGATGGCGCTTTGTGGATCTGTCTACGAACTTCTCTCTGAAGTTCCTCCTTCGTGAAAGCAAATTCTTTATATCGCCACTTGTTGCGATTCTTCCACAACACCCAACAAGTAGCCCCAACAACGATCTCCTTAAGGTGAATATTCCTCCTCCTCCACAAGCTAAGAAATTTTCCTTGGATTGAATCAGCTCTACCACTGATCTGGAAAGCTGTTTCTAATTTCTTCCATACTCCCACAGTGAACTATCCTTAACGAAACAAATGATCAAGCGTCTCCCTATTTGGAACTTCATAGCAGTGACATTTTGAAGCCAGACTGAAGCCTAGACCTTGCACATTCTCATCCATTGGCAACTTGTTAAGTATGATCCTCCAAAGTAGAATCGACCACTTAACAGGAATGCATGAACTCCAAATACGTTTGAAGTGCGGCCTCTCCACCGAAGGCTGCCTGGAATGTCGCCATGCCGATGTCACCGAAAAACATCCAGTAGAGGAAGGGGACTATACCCATCTCTGGATACCATTTTCAGCACCCTCCACTATAAACTTGTTCCCTTTCTCCCTGCCTACAATCAACTGCTTCCAGATATGTGAAGCTTTAGCATTAGGGAGCGCATAATCCAACTTCCTTCGAGAACAATATTTAGCTTTGACAAACTTCACCCATAAATTGTCTTGAGTTTTAACTTTCCACCACAACTTGATAGTGAAAGCATGCATAATCACCTCCAAGTTTCTGACACCAACCCCCGCCTCCTCATGTTTCCAACTAATCTAGGTATGTTTTTGCAAACCATCCTGAGTACCCCCAAAAAACTGAGAGAATATAGCTTCAAGCTACTTTAGCACTGTTACTGGGGGATTGCAAGCTGCCAAAGTATATATGGGAATAGATGACAATATAGATTTAAGTAAAACCAATTTACCTCCATACGAGAGAATCCGTTGTTGCAACCCTCAATCCTGTTCTGAACTCTAGTGATGAAATCTTCATACATCCCAGCATTCCTTTTTCCTACCATCAATGGGCATCCCAAGTATGTGAAAGGAGTGCTTCCGATATTAGAACTAGTTAATTGTTGAAGTTATGTTGCTCGCTCTGGAGGAAAACAGTCATGAATATAAATAGCTGACTTGGTGCCATTAATTTTCTCTCCTAAAGATCTCTCACATCTACGAAGGACACCATGCATCAGCTGAACTGATCGAATGTCTCCGACGGTGAAAAGAAGGACATCATCGGCATAAGCAAGGTTTGTAATTGAGGGACAACCACTCGGAGAGTAAAAAGTAGGAAAATGCAGGCTTCTGAACCAATTTGTTCTAATTTCTGGATAAGGCTTTCGCAGCTATTACAAAGAGGGCATGCGACAGTGGATCCCCTTGCCTTACTCTCCGAAAAGCTTAAAAAATCCCCGATGACTCTGCATTGATGATAGTAGAAAACCAAACATTGCTGATGAGCCAATAGATGATATTGGTCCAAGTTTCATTAAAACCAAAGTGCCTTATTACTTTCATTAGGAAGTGCCAATCTAAAAGGTCGTAGGCCTTCATCATGTTGAGCTTGATAACTATATTCCCTCTTTTGTGCTTTTTCTTTATCATACTCATCATTTTTCTGTGCGAGAACAATGTTATCTACTATCTCCCTCCCTCGAACAAACCCACTTTGGTCATCTGAGATAATCTTAGGAAGGATCGACACTAAGCGTCTAGTAAGGAGTTTAGAGAAGATCTTGTTGAGAACAGTGCATAAACTGATAGGTCTATAATCGGCCATATGTGTAGGGCTTTTGTTCTTTGGTATAAGAACCAATGAGGTACTTGTTATAGCCTTTGGTAGGAAGAAACCTGCCATAAATAGGGATGCTGCTTCCAATATGTCATCTGTAAAAATCTGTCAGCAAGTAGAAAAGAACAAGACTGTCAACCCGTTCCGGTCCCCCTGCACTGCTAGAGTCCATGCTTTTACAACCTCTAGCACCTCATCTTTTGTTGGATCAGCAGTGAGCGAATCATTGTCCGCATCAAAACTAGGGAAGGACTAGCCTCCAGAAAATTCGCATCATCAACTATATCTGTACGTTGATAGACAAACTCATAGTAATCATTAGCTACCTATTGAATATATTTTAAAGCATACCTGGTGCAGCCGTTATCCCCCATAATGGAATAAATATGAAGCTTCCTTTGCTTTCTATTAACACACTCATGAAAGTAAGCCGTATCACGATCCCCCTCTAGATCCCATTTCAACCTGGCTTTTAGCTTCCAATAGGAATCTTCGAGAGAAATCCTCTGCTTGAGATTAGTAGTAGCTTTATCGAGCTCAATCATATGCTGAGTAGAGTGGTCATCCTCAAAAGCAATCTCTGCAGCCAATACTTCGTCTTCGGCCTTCTTAACTTCTTGGAATATATTGCCAAATATGGAGTGACTCCAGTTAGAAAGGGCCTTCCTACACGCTACAAGACACAAGCCAATCCTAACCAGGCCATTGGGATGATCGACCGAGTTGCATGCAGCTTCAACAATTAGTAAAAAATCTACATGCTTCATCCAGAAAGAATGAAACTAAAACAGTTTTTTTTACCTCCAGTCGGATTAGCTCGCAGAGCAATCAATAAAGGCGCATAATCAAACTCTGATCTATTCAAATGTTCTAACAGCGATATTGGAACCACGGTCTGCCAGTCATTATACATAAGGAATCTATTTAATCTGGATCCATGCTTATCACCATCTTTAGATTTGAACCAGGTAAAGCAGCTGCCAATAAATGGAAGCTCCACCAGCCCCGCTGCCAATTGGAAGTTGAAAAACTCCTGCATCGATACTGGACTAGGAGGGAGGCCTCCTATTTTTTCCTGTACCTTTGCCACATCATTAAAGTCTTCTCCCACCTGTAACATCCACTTTTCTAAAATAAGGGCAATTTTGAACTTTTGTATTTTAAATCATTAAAATATTATATTTTAGTCATGATATGATTTTTGGTGTTTTTTAGTTATGTTAAAACTATTTAATTGAGTGAAATGTGAAATTGGTGTTTTGCTAGTGTAACCTTAGTCATGCATGACCTAGAAGACTAATCATGACCAAGGAGACCTAATTATGTGTTTAGGATTACAAATTTCTACTTTTTAGCCTAAGGGTATTTTGGTCATTTTGACACTTTTGTGAAATTGTAAATTATATGAATTAATTATGTGTTAGTTAAATTAATTGAGACTTGACCTAGAAGTTAGCCTACTCTAGATGTTAGTCATGACCCTAGAGACTAAGTTAGAGGGTTCAATTAAGTAATCAAATTAGGGTAATATCTAGATATTTGTTAGAGAGATATTTTAGACTAAAGGTTAAAGAAGGCTACTTTAGTTATGAGCCATTAGATTGGCTTGAATTTATTGGAGAAGCCTTAGCCACTCATCCTAAACCCTAACCCTAACCTAATGGCAGCCATCACACATTCCCTCCCTCTATAAATACAACCCATTAATCATTAGCATCATTTTTAATTCATTTTAATTGCCTCCTTTAGTGTTCTTCCCCAATTCCTTCCCAAATACCCAAATCAACTCCAAATTGAGCCAAATTTCTTTCATTGGAACCCCCTACTGTTGAGGATGCTAAGGGAAGCTAGCTAGCAAGGTTACACATGCATTTGGCACCCCCAAGTGAAGAGGACACCCCCCCCCCCCAAAAAAAAAATCTTGTTTCTTGAGTTTTCACTCAATAGGTAAACACCCTCAAAACCCTATTAATATTGTGATTTCTTTTCATGGTTGCATGCATCTAGGTACCATGGACCTATAGGCCAAGTTTGGTAGGAACTAGGTTTGATTTGGTGTCCGTATCGGACACGTATCTATGTTTAAATTCAAGTGTTTGGTGAAATGCCACTTAGGAATAAAAGTTAGTGTTTTTGTAAAACAAATTACATTTTTGGGTAGCCCTAGACTTGTAGGACACGAAACCATCTGACTGAGCACAAAACTGTGTCGTGTCCGTGTCCAAATTGGATACGAACACGCTGTGCACACACAGTGCACTGTCCCCTGCTACCCGATCTTATTTTCTCCTTGTTCTTGACACGTGGACACGTGCCACTTGGCACAGAGGTGGGGGCAACCTCTGACAGGCCCCCCTCGAGTCTCACAACTTCTCGAGTCATGTCGGACACGAAAATGCGTTCGCACGGGTCATGTACTGCACTGCACTGCATGAACACATTTTTCCTCACTGACACGCGAGTCGTGTCGACTCTGGACACGTTGTGGACACCTCGTGTTGACACGAGTGTGTAGCCCAACACATGGGCTACACGTGGGCATGACCACGAGGCCCCACGTGGCTCGTGTCGTGTCCACGAGACACTTGCATCGCTGCACGATGCTGCACTCTACACGTGTATCAGTTGAGTTTTTTTCGACTGATACGGTGTTCGTATTGTGTCCTGAGGACACGTGGACACGGTACAGGAACCTAGACACCTAGACCAACCCTAGGCGAACCTACACGCGTATGCACGAGACCTATGGACACTTGTATCGTGTCCTACACTCATGTGCACCTCTGCACGATACTGCACAGAGCACAGCTTACCCGATTTGGGTTTTTGACACTTGGACACATTGTGTCGTGTCGTGGTGGACACCTATGGACACCTACGACACGTACACATATGGGGGCACGATTACCAACCACTAGTTTTGGGTCTTAGCTAGGTTTTGTGTCGGATTTGGGTTTACCCCTAATGTTCAGTAATGAACAGTATTTCCTGTATTTTCCAGATTATAAAATCCAATTTCAAATCGATTTTTGATTGATATATATATATGTATATTTATGTGTATATATAATATATATGTATGTATGTATATATGTATATGAGTGTGTGGGTATGTGTATGTAAATGTATATATGTAGGTATGTATAGGTGGTAATATATATATGTAGTGTATGTGTATGTGTTGTGCCTCCTTTCTCAGTTTTCTTAGTTTAACTCCCCTTGCTGTCTTGACACCCCACACACCACTGCCTACCTTCCCATGACCCCCTCGCACACACATGTTCACTCCCCTTCACCCTTGTTCCCTCTCATTTCACTCTCTCTCTCAATATATATATATAGTGTATCATATATATATATGTAAGTTGAATATATATAGGTATTATATACATAGTTGGGTTATATGTGGGTATTATGTATATTGGCTATATGTGGTTATATAGATGTGTATGGGTATATATATATATATATATATATATATATATATATATATATATATATATATATATATATATATATATATATATATATATATATTATGGTATTATATATATATATATATATATAGTTGACTATATATTAGATATGTATATATATATATATGATATAGACTTGATGTCTTAGCCTATGGCCTATGTGTATATATATATATTGAATATATGTCTTAGTGCCCAAGGATTACTAGCCTATGGTTAGTAGCAAGTTAGAATTGACCATTAGGTTTAGTAGACCTAGTTTGACTAGATAGTTGACCATTGTTGACCATGGTTGACCAAAGTCAACTATAGGTCAACCATGACCTAATTGACCTAGAAAGGGGCTTAGATGGACTTAAAGGGGACTAGTTTGACTAAGTTGACTAAACCATAGACTACTGACTAATTGGTTAGGTTTGACCATATAGGTTATGTTGATAGTCCTAAGTAGATTAAGAATATGTACGGGGTTAAGTGGGATACTTAGAAGTTGTTTCATGATTTGAGTTAGAGTATGGACTTAGCTTAACTATAGATTCAAGATTGGTATTTATATATATTATGTGTGATATACTTGTATGGAAAATTGGTTATGCCTTAGCTTTGTGGTATAAAACCTTAGGTACCCTAAGACATGATAGCCTATGATTGGTTTGAGTTAGCCTTATAGAGTTGACTTTGACCTAGTTTGACCATATTGACTAGTCTGACCATTATTGACTAAACCCTAGATAACTTGACTAGTTTGGCTAGAATGTTTGACCAAGAGTTGACGTTAACCTAGATTAGACTTTTTTAACCTTGTTTGACCTTGTATGACTTAGTTTAACTCCTTGTGACCTAATATGACTTGATTTAACTTAGTTAACTGTAGAGTTGATCGAGTTTGACTTTGACCTAGATTGGCTTAGAATTCATATAGATTGTATTGTAGATTTCATTTACCTTCATTTGGACATATCATAACTGTATTACTCTATTTTAGGACATTGTGACCCTGGTACAGATATCTGATATTACACTACTCTTTTTAGAGTATCAGGCGAGTACATTCTCTGATAGTTCTCTCATTTATTTGTCAATTACTGTACTTCAGTTCTAGTTAGCTGTATATGATTCTCTGTTACAAACACGTATTGTTATTTCTGAATCACAATACGAATCACCATACGAATCACTATTCGAACCACCTATTCGTATCTTCATGTGTTGGTTGGACTGGTATTCGTCTTATGTGGATTTTGGATTCATTTGTATTAGATGGGCGGGGAAATACTTGATTAGATATGTGAACATTCCCACTATTCGAACCACCCCCTGTGAATGATATTCGAACGATAGCCATCTCTCACCTGATCAGTGCGTGATGTGCCGGATTTACCCATAGTCGTTTACATGTCTATCTAAGTATTTTAAAACACACTTGGAGAATTTATTCGAATCATTGTTAGAACATCATGTGAATCATTATTCGTACCACCTCATTCGAATCACCTTATTAGAACAATGATTAGAATCACATTCGACTCATTTTGTATTAGACTCATATTGGGATTACACTGGACTTATATTGTACTGTCTGAACTCATCATGTTACTCTAGTTCAGCTAGATCTTATTTTACAGTCTTCATTGCTATGTTCTCTTTTTGTTTAGTTACCTTACTTTCTTTGTACCTTAACTTGCTTCTCTACATCACTACCTGTATAAAATTGCCATATTCATCAATATAACTGTCTATAACTGCTTTATAGCTCTTTGTCATTTACTTGGAATTTCTTGATGAATTGTACTCGTTCCTGTCCTGACTGGACCTGTTGAAAATATTACAAATGATTGCCCTGAGGACATTTGCCCTACTTGCCTTGGAGCAGGAGATGGCTTAGCTACCTATGGCCCCAACACTCAGGAGTGATCAGGAGACTAGCTAGTAGACTTGGTTTAGTTTTCATGTTTTAGAACTTGAATTGTAATAACTTGAGATACGAGTTTGTATTTGAGTTTGTTTGAGATATTATTATTTAGTAGTTTATAAATGTTGTTGTTTAGGTCTTTAGTTATAAACTTCTGTGTTATCTTATCGTTCTTAGACTGTGATTGAGATTCATTATATCTATACTTGTCCTCCGTTCGGAGTTGAGATTTGACAAGTATATTATATAATTGCGTGAGTTGTTGATTAGATAGTAACCTAGGACAGCGTTCTACCGCTGACACTACGGCGTAGGCTGGACGTACCCACTTCTCGTGCCCCTACACAGGGTGCGGGTCGTGACACCACCGCCCTTGAAAGACTAAATCTGCTTTGAATTTACAGAAGATGATCCCACAGATCTTTTCTATCTTCTTTAGTATTATGCCCATGAACTATGGAGAATAATACCTCCTTAGGCATAATATCACTCGAGAAGATAATGGAAATGGCCTGATCGAATGAGTCTACCAATCGCATAGAGCAACCGGCTTTGATCATCACCCATATATTTCCATGAGCTTTGGAAAAAAACTGAGTAAAACCTAGCTTGAGCTAATACGCAAGGAGTTGGTCCACTGACACCTTGGCTCTATCACCGCCAAAAACTGAACTTTATTAATACGGCAAAAGCTTTTGAGTCTCTTCAAGGCCATCTTCTTCGCCACGCCCCTTACATTCTAGACTAACATATTAAACATTAGAGGTGTGGGGGTACCAGCTGTCGGAGGGATTCCTGTTGATCTTGTGACCCTATCAGTTGGTTCAGGGAGTTTCTTCTTCCTGTGCTTCCTAGCAGAGATGAACACTGCCCCTTGGTCTCTTGCCGCTTTCCGCTTCCGCTTCCCGCCCAACTTGTGCCCGTTGTCGTATTCTTTCCTTCTTTCGCACTGGCCTCCAGTGTTGCCACCGTATCTTCCTCTATGTGCTGATCACTGTCAACAATATTTGATCCCAAACTCATAGGGTCTAGCTCATTTCTAGAGTCTCCATCATCTGCTTTTTCGGTTATCCGCGCCTTCTTCCCATTGGGTAATACCTGCTGCATTTGAGCCCAAGTTATTAGGGATTAAATCCTTATTAGGAGACTCCTCCATTTGCCCTACTCGGTTATCTATGCCCCCTTCTTGATGGGTATTATCCGTTGTGTTATCATCAGTATCAATATTAATAGCTTCAGGGTTTGAAGGGACTGTCGCCTGTAATTGGCCCATGACCGCAGCATTGAAGAATGTGTACAGGGGCATTCATTGAACGCTGAGCATTATTCTCTGTAGCTTGAGCATGATCTTTCCTTTTATTTTTGTGTGTGACCTTGCCAGACTCATGAATATGCCCTTGATGGTGGCAGTAAGAACAAAACAAAGGAGTAGACTCATACTCAATATCCTGCCAGAAGCTACGACCCCTAGGCAAGCTTATTTTGATTCGATGTTGTAGTGACTAAGAAGCATCAATTTCAACAAACACATGTGACGTACTTGGACGAGATAGTTCAGAAGTAGCCTTATCAATTTTCAGAGGAGTTCCAATAACAGAAGAAATGGCGAATATCACATCCTTAGCGTACAAATGATGACGAAGATCATGCAAATTAATCTAAGTTAGGATCAAAGGGGATTCTTGGGATAAGAAGAAATCTGGATCCCATTTAAAAACTCTTATGGGAGGACTAGCAATATACTAGGTATCTTTGGTGCACAGACGAAGGAAATCGAATTCATTTGAAGGACGAATCAAGATGTGTTTAGCATCAATGACTCCTGCCTTAATAGATCAATCGAACTCAAAACTCGAGAACACTTTTCGAATTAATTCGATTGGTAGCCTCGAATGAGAGAACTTACCCACAAGAGCGTACATTAATGGACTAATTAATAAGGCTTCTTCCTCATTCAAGAAAGAAATGGCAGGCGCTCCTTTGAATGTGGAGATGTCCCTGGGGGAAGGAGGGGTTCGGCCGAAGCCTTACCCCCCCACCACCTTCGCAATGGACCTAGTCATCATGAAGAAACCCTAGTCACAAGAAAAATAATGCAACGGGAAGGATTTTGTCCAAATGGTATTGGGAACCCACAAGGGAGACGCCGGCCTGGCCAATGGCCACGCGGAGTTGAGGAGAATCTCAAGCGACTAGGGTTTCAGTGGCCTTTGGTTTCCGCCGCTCCCTGTATGATATATATATATATATATAACGATGCCCATCTCGCGGCGCCCTCCCGGCCGGCGGTGCTACCGCACGACCGACCCCTCCGTGAACCTCCCCTAACTCTTCCTTTCCCTCCAGCTGCGCCGGCCGTCTCCACCGCCTGTATCTTCCCGACGACCGAGGAGGGCCCTCCCTCTGTCGGCGGCTCGGACCGTCCCCACCTCACCGCTGCTCTTTTTCCAGAGTCGATCTCGGCTACCATCGCTCGTCGGGTTCAGCAGGTCAGAATGTCCGGCCGTCGTACCTCAGGGAACGTGCCTCCCAGTCCTCGGGTCAGTTCCTACAGAGGCAGATGTGCCTCGGGGATCGTGCATCGTTAGAAACCGCTGTGGTTGACCAGCCAGCCTGGCCCCACGCAGATTTTCTGCAGGAAGCTGCGGCTATGGGTCCCTCTCTAGGAACCGCGGGCCAGCTCTCCCATGCGCCTCTTCATGCTCCCTATGTGCCCACGGGCCAGGTGAGCAAGGGCTTTTATGCGCCCTCGACGTGCTACTGTCAGAAGTATGTGCCTGTTGATGCAGAGGCGGTATGCGCCGCACTGCCCCCTCCCGTCCCTCTATGCGCCCACTGCGGCGTTCATCAGCCCCATGCTGACGGCTCCGCCGTTCGGAAGCCCTCCCGCCCACAGTGGTCGGCGTCCCCCCTCCTCTCCCTGCCTAGTCTTCCTCCAGCTCCGGACGTCATGGCGGGACGTCCAACGCCCACGCCTCTGGCTAACGGAAAACCCCATCATCGCCCCGACCGTCGCCGGCATCAGTCTTCCCTTTCCTCGTCGTCCACCCGCCACCCGTATCTCCCTCGTCCGTATCAGCGTCGTCCCCGTCGGTCCACTCCGGCCTGGACTCGGGCGCAGTTGGCCCTCGTCGGCCTCACCGCCCCCGATATTGTTCAGAAACTTCGCTGGGACCCGGAGCAGGACCCTTATTAGCCGGCTCGGGTATAGCCTTCCCGCTGCGGTGGCCGCCGGTTGCTGGCTCCGACTTTCCCTTCGCTGCCGTGGACGCTCCTAGGACTATAGTGCCCCGCCCATTCCTTCCAGAGCTGGGGTTGACACACCCCTACACCTTCGGGCCCGGTGCATGCGGTGTCATGCGCCCGCTTTTTGCTAGATGGGGTATACGCCCCTGCAGCATCCTCAGGCCATGCGACAAACATGCGGGGCCATGTTCCCATCTCCACCCTGCCTAGACAGGACCCCAAGCACGCGGGACATGCGCCCGTCTCCTCGCCTTTGAGGCATGCGGCCGCTAGTCCCCTAGGCCGCACGCCCCTCCCGGGTCCCCGGGACTTACGCCATGCGCCTCCCTCTCAGCAAACCCGGGACCCCGGCCACTCGGCGGTGGACCTTGTCAGCCAGGCGCATACACACTCCATACTGCCATCGTCGGTGCGATAGGCCCTCCTGGCCTCGCCGCCACCCAGTCTCCAGATGAATCCTCTTTTCCCGCACTAGTCACTGGTGCTAGATTACCCGCTGCTACGGCCCCCTCCCCGACTACTTCCGACGCAGTGGCTCTTCATCCCGATTGCAGGAGACAGCTAGACCCCCCAGTGCGGGATATCGAACTCCCGGATGTGGAATTCCAGACCCCCTCCGATGGTCAAGACATCCGCATACCATTTTCTCCAGCAGAAATTTCATCGCTCTCCTCCTCCTTTGCCAAATCTTTCGTGCTGAAATTCTCTGCTGGCTGTCCAAAAACTGCGATAGTCAAGGAAGCTATTGCCGGATGCGGTCTATTCGCTGCGTACCGAGTCGTCCCGCTAGATCCCAAACACCTCTACCTTCACCTCTCCTCCTCCTTTGACTTCTCCAAGGTCTGGGCCAAAGGATCCACCAGAATTTCTGCCCAAAATATTAAAATCATCAAATGGTCACCGGACTTTAGCACCAAAGTTGATTCATCAATAGTGGCGACATGGATCACTCTACCCAACCTCCCCCTTGTCTGCTTTACGCCCGTTGCGCTGAAGCGTATCGCCAGCTCTTTCGGGACTCTCGTGGCGATAGCTGAAGAAACACAAAACCTCTCCAAAGGCAACTACGCGAAGATCTGTGTGGAACTTGACCTAGGGGGACGGACGCTCAGATTCAACTCGAACTAGGAGGACGGACGCACCATCAACCGCTGGTATATGATAACAACATCTTATTTTGCAAACATTGTCAAATGAGAGGGCACTCCCTTAAACACTGTTTCAGAGCTCATCCCGAGTTGAAGAAGACCGGAACCCATAAACCTCAAACGCAGGCAGCGTCCAATGCCCCTACATCCCCAACACAATCACAAACCCAAGCCCCACCTCACCGACAACAATACCAGCACGCCCCCTCCCCTAGCCTGGCTCGGCTACCGGACACCTCCATTATCCTTTAAAATCCACCTCAAATAACTCTCGGCAACCCATTCAACATCCTCGCCTCCTTACCAGCAGAGAGCGATTTGGAATGTCCCCTAACCCCGTGCCCTGGAGCAGAAGCAGACCTCGCCCAGAAGGACGATGCTATCTTGGACACGGAGAAGGAGGCACCTCTACCTCTTATCACACCCTCAGAGCAACCTTCTTCAGATGCTGACACACTACATCGACAATGACAGCGAGAACAATAGACTGGGCTTTGACTTTGTTGCGACAGACAGGTACCGCCAAGCTAGGGACGCTAGGTTCCTAGACCAAAGTAACCCCATGAGTGCGCTGACAGAAATGGACTAAGAAGCCTCCCTTTTGCCGCTGCAGGTCTATGACAGCCGGAGCCTAAGTTCGACAGTCAGGGTGGTAGAACCCCTTCAAACCAAACAGAGTGCCCCCAAAAACCACCATAAGGAAGAAAAAATGGGATACAGAGCTGGCGTCGGGCCATGACCACGAGGGCCGTCGCTAAACTCACCAACCTCCCACCCCCACTCCCTTCCAATGCTTAATATCCTCGCCTGGAACGTTCGGGGGCTGGCCAATAAACCGATGCTAAATAGAATCATCAGCCTCAAAAAGATTCATAAGATTGACATTCTTGTCATCATCGAACCTAAAATTCCTCAAAAAGACTCAAAGCCATCCAACTTCAGCTAGGATTTCAAGCCGCAACCGCCGGATGCAACGACATTTGGACCCTCTTCACTGCCGATATCAGATTTGCCATCGTGCATGACTCCAGACAGGCCCTCTCCTGTTGGGTGGAACACCCGCTTCTTCCTACTTGCTCCCTCCTCTCTGTTCATGGGAACTGTGACATTCCGGAGTACAGGATCCTCTGGAACACGCTGCTGGAGACTTACCCCCCTAGCGGTAACCTTCCATAGTTGTGTATTGGCGACTTCAACATGATCTCCTGCACCGATGAGAAATCAGGGGGTCGACCGCCCCCGCAACAGGCCATGAATAACTTCAATAACTTCATCTTCAACGCCCATTTAACCACCCTCCCCTTTACCGACAATGCTTTCACTTGGTGCAACATGCAGGAAGGTGCAAGAAGACAATACTCTCGCCTCGATCATGCCATAACCAACAACTGGTGGAACGACATGCCCATCGCCACCAAACTATCCCACCTCAACTCTACTAAATCAGATCACTCTCCTCTTCTGATTGAGCTTAGCAACAGATCTAACCGCATCAAAAAGCCTTCCATTTCTTGGACTTCTAGAGGCATCACCCGCAATTCAGAAACACCATCGCCTCCGCGTGGTTTCTACGGACGATCCGGACCCGCTCACTTGGGTAGCAGCTAGGCTCAAAACCACCAGGAAGGCCCTTTCTACGTAGAGTAAATCCGCATTCGGTAACCTCTTCCAAGCGGTCAAAATGGCAGAGGACGACGTCAACCGTACCGAGATCCCAGTTTGCAACAGACAGATCACCGCAGGCCCGGTCCGCACTCAACTTGGCCAGAGCTATCCTCAAGTCTCGTCTGAAGGTGGAGATGGATTTCTGGAAATAGAAGGCCAGATTACATTGGGATTCCGAGGGGGACCATAACTCGAGTTTCTTTCACTCTTGTGTTAAGGGTCGCCGTCATAAGCTTCATATTCACCAAATCTGCGACATGAACGACAACCGGTTGGATGACCAGAACCACATACAAGAAGAGGCCGCCACCTTCTACTCCAATTTATTCTCCAAAGAAGCTATTGTTAAGGATGATGATTTCCTGACTAAGGTCCCCAAATTAATTTCTGAAGGGGATAACGAGCAACTGCTCACTCCATCCTCCGCTGAGGAAGTCAAGGCGGCAGTTTGGGACCTAGATAAACTCAGTACCCCCGGACCGGATGGGTTCTCAGGTGTTTTCTTTAGATCTTGCTGGGATCTGATTGCAGCAGACTTCCTCGAGCCCACCGTCGCATTCTTCCAAGGGGCTTCCTACCACAAATCCATCTCCTGTGCCAACCTAATCTTCATCCCCAAGAAAGATAACCCGGAGACCTTCAAAGATTTTTGGCCCATCAGCCTTTGCACTTTTACCAACAAAATTATATCAAAGATTATTAACAATCGCATGTCCGTCCTCCTCCCTAAGATCATCTTCGAAGAATACAGTGGTTTTGTCCCTGGCCAGAACATCATCGACAACATCCTCCTAGCCCAGAAGATGATCACATGCATGAAATTCCCATCCAGAGGGGGCAATATCGCTATCAAACTTGACATGGAGAAAGCGTATACCCGGTTGGATTGGCAATTCATGATTTGGGTTTTTAGGGCCTTCGGTTTCTCGGAATCTTGGATCGATATCATCTTCCGCTTGATTAGCAAGTCATGGTTCTCCACCGTCATCAACCGTTAGGCTGCAGGTTTCTTCACTGCAGGCCGCGGGGTTAGACAAGGCGACCCGCTCTCTTCCACTATCTTCATTATTATGGCAGAAGCCCTCAGCAGAAACCTCAAAAACATGGCCAATACCCCCTGATTCCATCACTTCCACACTACCACCGATTGTCCTCTGACCATGCATCTTACCTATGCCGATGATATTCTTATTTTCTCTGCTGGAGATATCGGTTCTGTCGAGGTGGTACACACCACGCTGGAGAAATACACCAGATGTTCGGGCCAACGCATCAACACTAATAAAGCGTCATCTACACCCACCACAAAGCAGACAGGATTCACTCAGCGGTTATATCCAATCTGACTTCATTTTCTACTGCCTACCCGCCTTTCACCTACTTGGGCTGTCCGCTGGTGTATGGCAAGTCCAACTCAGGCATCTTCGCCAGCCTTGTTAGCAAAATCAGGTCCAAAATCGAGGGATGGCACAATGCGATCTTATCCCCGGGTGGCAAGCTGATCTTGATCAAGCATGTCCTATCCTCCATCCCGTGTATACCCTGGCCGTTTGTGCCCCACCAAAAAAGTGCTACACTCGATCGAAGCCCTATTTGTCAATTTCTTCTGGGGTCACTCCGACGGCAAGGATAAGCACCACTGGGCCAGCTGGGAAACCATGGCCAAATCCACCGAGGAGGGCAGGCTGGGTTTCAGAAGACTCCCCCATATCCCTGATTCCTGCTCCATAAAGCTGTGGTGGAAGCTACACTCTGACAATTCCCTTTGGAATAGGTTCATGAAGGCTAGATACTTCAGAACCTCTCACTCCAAACAGGTGGGTGCCAACAACAGATCCTCTGCGTCATGGCGGCGTATCCTGCATGGCAGACACCTCGTCAAACCTCTCATTCGCCTCAAGCTAGAGGATGGCCGCTCGTCGATGTTCCACGAACGCTGGCCCGGTGAGGAGATCACCCACCACCCCTCGAATCTTTTCCTTTCCAGCGAAATTCGGGAGCTGTGGGACAACGCCTCTGGTTGGAGATGGAACAGTATCAGTGCGCTGCTGGGCATGGAGGTAGCCTCCAGTCTAGCTATCGCGGATCTGCAGATTGTTGATTCCCCGGACACTTGGCGGTGGACGCCCAACCCGAACGTAAGTTCTCTTTAGCATCGGCCAGGATTGTGGCAAGGGGCGTTGGTATTCTGGCCCCCCATACTGCTCTTTTCTGGCAGATGTGTATCCCTCTTAAATGGTCTATCTTGATTTGGAGAGCCGATAGGCAGAAACTTCCCACTGACGACATCTTAACCACCCTCGGCTTCAGCCTGGCTTCGCGGTGCCACTGCTGCTCATCCCATCATGCTGAATCCGTAGAGCACATCCTTCTCTCTGGTGATCTCGCTACCCTCTTGTGGAAAAATCTATCAGCAAAATGCCGGTTGGACTATCAGCCAGGCGGCCTCAACAATCTCCTGGCCAACTGGAGCATATCTCATGGACATCAGATCATTGCGGCCACTGGCATTTGGGTCCTGTGTAAAAATTGAAACAAATGGAGATATAAAGATTGCCAATACAACCTCGACCAACTGATCAGGGAGGCTATTAGACAGGTGCGTAAAGCCGCCTGGCGCTGCAAGCACTCCCCGCCTAACTTTTGGAAGGCTCTTGCCTCCGGTGTCTAACCTTCCGATTCTCGGTCTGGAAGTCGCTTTTTGTGCTCCTTTTGTTCTTCGTGCTTTTCTTTTTTGTTCCTCTTCGCGCATGGCGCGTTTACATGTAAAGGCTTCGGCATTTTGCGCCTTATACATCAATAAAGTCTCTCTTCCAATATATATATATATATATATATATATATATATATATATATATATATATATATATATTAGGCATTTTGATATGGGTAAGGGTATATAAAAAAAATAATATATATATATATATATATATATATATATATTAATATATATATATATATATATAATATATATAGTAGGCATTTTGATATAGGTAAGGGTATAAGGTATGTGGTTTATGGCTTGGTAGGTAAAGGCTACCTTAGAGACTAGATATGGCATGGGTATGCATAGAATAGCAATGGTACAATATCGTATAGGTAATTTCTATGGAAATCATATAGTTATTATGTCTTAGATGCATGTAGAGGCGAGGATATATATCCATATGCATATGCACATCTAGAAGTAGGATAATGGTGTGCATGGTGCTATGTAGGTAACATAGATAAGGGGTACTTAGAAAGGGTAATGGGCGTACGGTATATAGATATACTTATATATTTTATGGATACTACTATGGATATATAAGGGTATATGGTGTTGTCTAAAATAGGAAGAAAGGGGTAAATCCTAGGCTAGCGTAAATACCTTACTAGCAAGGTAAGCCTTGGGAACCGGGTAGGAACCAATCCATAGGATAGTCGAGACCTAGAAAAACCATAGAGCCTAAAAATAGACTAGATGACTCAATTTAGATTCAAATATTAATTTTAATGATAGGATGCATATAGGTTCATTGGATTCGACTTCCATATCGGTTTGATCTAGATTTCAGCTCTGGATTACCGGCAAGTGCTTGCAATTATTTCTTAAATTTTCTGATAGTTTCTCTATTTCATGATTTAAATATGTATTTCGTATTCCATGTCTCACTGGCTACATGTGATTAGTGCTTACAGATTCTATTCTTGTCTATCATGTTTCGTGATCTCCGTGATTATCATGATTATCGTGATTATCGTGTTTATCATGTTACATTTTTCATGCTGTGACTTGAATCCTTAATTACTAGTCAGAGGGGAGAGGAAATAACTTAGTATATATGTGATCAAATCCATAGACCTTGTTTCCATGTTTCTTGTAGACCGTAATAGACCGTGGATAATGTAGACCGTGGATATGTAGACCATAGATAATAGTAGACCATATAGAATGTGGAATTTCTAATGCAGAAGCATAAAAATTGTCCAGGCTCAATCAAGGACAAGCCACCTCAGACAACGTGCACGAAGGCTCAGCATGTCATGCCCCGATCCCGTAGAGTCATTTCATCCTCGCTTCGGACTCGGTGAGACTGTTCGTCCTCTCTTGGGCATGATGTCGTGAAAGTCGAAGATGCACTTGCACAAGGCCAAGACCTGAACAATTACAAAGTAGACAAATATAGACAACAGCACAACAGAACAATGATCAGATAATTGAAATAGCACCGGACATATTGTAGAATACAAATTGAACACAAGATAACATAAACAAATTCTCTTTTATTGATATCTTTGAAACAGATTACAAGCTCTCAATTCCCTCTGATACAATACCATACTTGGCTTACATTCTCTCAGAAGCTTTATAGAAGTACAATGAACCCGTTCCAAATATTACATCCTTTTATATACAAAACCAACACTTTGCAACAGATGACCATCTCTTAGCATCAGTTCTGATTTCTGGCTCATGAAGATGAGGCTCGGGCTATCGCTTCGGACTATCCATCTCGATTCATCTTGCACATGTGTGCAGACTGATGATGGGTCAGTATATCGACATACTGGTGATTGTGATCTTGCTACTTTTACCTACGTTATTTTATGCATATTCAGAGTCAGATTACATCTTTTGAAAATGTCTTTGAAAAGCAACAGTTCATTTCTTTCAAGCATACAAGGGACTAATCATTCTTGTGAAGTGCTCAGCTTATTTCGTGAGCTATATCATTTCTCATAGATAAAAGCATTAGCATTTTTTTTTATCTTATTCAAGACATTCTCAGGTCAGTTACAAGCATGATTATCAGATGTTTTCTCGAAAGGGACATAACAATTCTTGGCAACAATTTATTCTTTACGCAACTCATGTTCAGGAAACTTAGCAATAAATGTATCACTTTTTAGTGATTCTTACCATAGCCGACGGTCCATCCCTGAGACAAGAAAGAATTAGCATAAAATAATATAAACAGTATTTCTCCTGTTTATCTCTGTACTGATACCTCTTAGCAAAACAGTTGTCAACTCATGCAATCCGATTGGCAGCTGTAACTCAAGGCTTAGCTCTACACTAGTACGTGCACATACCAGCAGTTGTGACTCTCCGAGTCAGCTATGTACTGATATACACACATACTAGTAGCTGTGGCTTAGGGTTCAGCTCTTTACCAATCTATGCCTATCTATATGATAGTCCATGGGTATTCTCATTATTAGCAGTTGGGACGTTCTATCCCATCTCACAAATAGACTAACACCCCCTTGAGCCCGTGGACTTCTAGCCCCATGGTGTCCTGTTCCCTTCTAGGCTGAGCGATTCTAGTGCCTTTGAATCGAACGAGAGATTACATCCTTGTGCACAAGTTGCCCGGACCTACTCTATACATGCAACATCTATCAATTAAACTCTTCTTGTTAAAAATTTATCGATCGATCAACAAACATATTCCATCCATCTCTTCTTTTTCATATGATTGAGCTAGTAGCTCTACTCTTTTCTCTATATGGACAAGTCGTACTATCTTTTTTTAGGCAACTCTTATACGGTAGCAGTTCTACCAAGCATTCCAATCTTTTTGCAATAGACGATAATATGCAACATCTAATAACGCAGCATTGCAACAGTTCAATATCATTAAGCATTGAAATATACTCTTGATAGCATATGATACATATATGAAAGAATCTTTCTTCTCTTTTCGTTAGCATGGCAAGGTTCTCTTGATCAAGGCAACATTCATTTCTTAGCATGCATGTTATTTCTTTTTCTTGTATTAGCATAGCAACATGTGAATTCTTTTATAAGCATACACAGTGATTACCATCTTGTTATTAGCAATAACATTCATTTAAAATCTCAGATTATTATTAGGTGTAAGCGAATCATAAGATGAGTCTTCGTCTACTCACCCAGATCAATCGTCTCCTATTGCAGAGCCAACAATCCGATCTCTCTGTTATCTAGTGCCTTTGCAGAGTGGGGTACTACATAATTACCCACCGAAAAAAGTTTTACTCAAAACTTAAGAAGAAATTTACGATATCCATAGCAGAGATAGTCCTCATCCTTCGCCATCATCAATCGATAAAAATCTCAGTCCAGATCATATCAAAACTCATGTTCAATAAACATCTCAATGTCAATCAATCAAATCGATAAAATATATGCCGGCATCATAAAAATATTTATGGATTTATTATATGGAACGTTCATCTTATTATTGATATCGAGTAGGCAAAGAAATTTCGATCAGGAGAACATCTTTGAATTCAATCGAATCAACAATTGGCCAGAGGATCGTGTTGCTCTGATACCATTTTGTCACACCCCGATCCCACAAAGTCCTTTCGTCCTCGCTTTGGACTATGTGAGATCGTTCATCCTCGCTTGAGCGGGATGCCGTGTAAGCCGAAGTTGCGATTGCATAAGGCCCAGACCTGTACAATGACAAAATAGACAAATATCGACAACAGCGCAACGGAACAATAAGCAAATAATTGAAATAGCAACGGACATATTGTAGAATACAAATTGAACACAAGATAGCATAAACAAATTCTCTTTTATGGATATCTTTGAAACAGATTACAAGCTCTCAATTCTCTCTGATACAATACCATACTTGGCTTACATTCTCTCAAAAGCTTTACAGAAGTACAATGACCCCGTTCCATTACACATCTATTTATATATATACTGTAACGCCACAGTCCCAAAATACGTATAGGACCAGGATACGGTACATGCCAGCAGCACTTCACCAGTGGGCCAAATCTCATAATAAGCCCACTAGCGAATTGCTTAAGCTATAAATCATGATAACAACCCGAATATAGTACAAGTCATAGGTACACATCTAATCTCATCCACACAGAAAAAAGACATGAGGTATCCAGTCCAATAAAATAATATTAACGAGAAAGATCTGTCCAA